>JBBPSX010000441.1:0-12666 GCA_038093815.1 Neoboletus cf. brunneissimus | reverse complement strand
GACTCGGACATCATTCGCCACATGTATGGGTCAAGGTGTGGAGCTGCCATCCTCCAACAGATGGCGAGGAATAGGGCAAATGCCCCTGGGGAAGAAATCCCTGTTGTGGTACATCGGGATGACGGAGGACCCCCTGACAATGAGAGCAGCAACAATGAAAGAGCACAAAGACCCTGTTGTCGGGGAAACAGGAGAGGTTCACCTTTAGAGAGAAGACCAAGAGGAAATGAACCCCCTGGTAGGAGCCCTCCCAGAAGAGGCCCTCCTGGAGGAGGACCACTGAGAGGAGATCCTCCAGGAGGGGATCCTGATGACAATGATCCTGACAATGATCCCAATGAGGATCAGGGTGAGGTCCAAGGGGGTAATCTCTCACAAAGGAATTATCTGAGGGGATATACCCTGGAAAATACTAGGTACCAAGATTATATGCAGTGCAGATATATGCGCCGCATAGAAAAGCAGGTCAGTCAACTGACGGGCCCATTGGGGCCCGAGATAAAGGCGATGAACCCACTGAAACCTAGTAAATACAGAGGTCAAGATGACCTCGAGAAGTTCGATAACTGGGCTAGCCAGTTACTGAAGTACTTTCATACTTTTAAAATAACCAGACCAGACCGGGACGAGGATGGAGTCCTCTATGCTGGATTATTTCTGGAGGGAATAGCCTCCAAGTGGTATAATCAGGAGATTGAATCCCCAGAATGAAGGATTGATTACTGGTCATTTGAAGACCTCATATGTGGATTATTCAAACAATTTGTCCATGAGATGTCTGCTCAGAATGCTGCCAATCAATACAATCAGACAAGGTTTGACCTGAAAAAGGGAGCTCTTGCATATTATAACGACTTACGTCGTCAGGCATATCGGATGGTTCAACCACCCGATGATTATTCATTCAAATGGAAATATATACATGGGTTACCCCACTCGATCATGAAAACGATATTTGAAGTGCACAGAATATCCACTGAACACTTGATGATAGAAGAAGCCCTTGAGGAGGTGCAGTGGATGGAAACCACGCAAAAGGCAATAAGCCTTTTAATGAAGTCAGGTTATAACCCTGGAGGAAAATCTCATAAGACAAAGGATAACTTGTATAATAGAAAGGGCAATAATAAGCCTGCAACAATGCAAGGGGAAAAACCCAAGTATTTCCAGAAAGTGTTACGTTCGAACCTGGATAGGCCCGAGACGTAGACCGGTAAGCGACTTCTTATCAAGGATGTCCTGATGGGGGCGATCAAGGGTGTTGCATAGGCAAGGTACTCGAATACAAGGGGGTATGGCCGGTATGGACGAGGTACAAGTCCAGAGGTAGAACCGGTAAGCTGAAGCTAGGGTACTACTAGGTAAGATCGTCCTGTATATAAGGGTAACGAATGAAGAGGAGCCCGAATGCGGGCCGAGGGCAAGGGCAAAGGGCGAGGACGTCAAAAGGACGCGCAAGCTAAAGTGCCAGGTGTGAAGTGAGCGAGGGTGAGGGCCGCGTAAGCAGGGCAAAGGGAGAACTACAACATGACGTCGGTAGAATGCATGACTAGGGCGAAGGGGGTGTGCCGATGGCACCAAC
Source organism: Neoboletus cf. brunneissimus (assembly GCA_038093815.1). Taxonomy (NCBI): domain Eukaryota; kingdom Fungi; phylum Basidiomycota; class Agaricomycetes; order Boletales; family Boletaceae; genus Neoboletus; species Neoboletus cf. brunneissimus. The sequence continues at coordinate 11,084 of JBBPSX010000441.1, read as the reverse complement.
GGTAAGGTAAATGAAGAGCGTCAAGGTGAATAAGAATAGGGGGGAATCGTATGAGGGGGCCAGGGGGAGATCCTGGGCAGATACGAGGACAAATGACAGTGATGGGGAAGATCCCCAGATGTGACCAGTGAGGGTCCAAGGTGACGGAGGAGTAGGGCGCTCCTAGGTAGACACAGGAACGGGTCTAGGGCAGGGAGTAGGGCGGAGGAAGTAACTCGGAGTGGGGACGGAGGTGTATGGCGAAGAGTCCGAGTGGTGTCGAGTCGTTAGACCAAGCAGGGGTTTATGTTAGAGATAGTGACGGCCTCCCTAGACGAGGAGGGATGAGGACGAGGGGTAGGGTACAGGTGTACAGGTGGTTCTCACAGGTGTGAGACAGGGGTTAGACTGAAAAAGGATAGGGGTTGGGACGAGTTGTAACAGGCAACTTCTTATCGAGGAGGTCCTGACAGGGGCACCAGACGATGGAAGAAGGTGATCAAGGCAGTTGCATAGGTAGAATACGCGAATACAAGGGTATAGCCAGTAGCGACTAGGTACAAGTCCAGGGGAAGAACTGGTAAGCTGAAGCTAGGGTACTACTAGTTACGATCGTCCTGTATATAAGGATAGTGAATGAAGAGGAGCCCGAATGTGGGCCAAGGGTGTGGGCAAAGGGCAGGGCCGTCAAAAGGACGTGCAAGCTAAAGTGCCAGGTGTGAAATAAGCGAGGGTAGGGGCTGCGTAAGCAGGGCGAAGGGAAATACTACAGCATGACATCGGTGGATGCATGACTAGGACAAAGGGTGTGCTGATAGCACCGGTGGTAAGGTAAATGAAAGTCTATAGGATGAACAAGAAGAGGGAGAAAGTGTATGAGAGCGCCAGGGGGAGATCCTGGGCAGATATGAGGACAAATGACGGTGATGGGGAAGATCCCCAGATGTGACCAGTGAAGGTCCAAGGTGATGTGGGAGAAGGGCATTCCTGGGTAGGCACGGGAACGGATCTATGGCAGAGGGTAGGATGAAGGAGGTAACTCAGAGTGTGGACGAGGGCGGAAGACAAAGGATCCGAGTGATGTCTAGTCATTGGACCAAGCAAGGGAGTCATGTTAGGGACGGTGACAGTCTCCCTAGACAAGGAGGGAAGAAGACAAGGGGGCGAGGTACAGGTGTACAGACAGCGCTCGCAGGTGTGAGATAGGGGCTGAGCCGAAAAAGGGATAGGGGCTGGATGAGTTGTAACAGAAAGGCAATACCCTTTATTGCCAGAAACAAAAGTCGCAAAACTTCAACCAGAAGAAAGACTGGAGGGGTGGAAATGAACCCCAAAAGAAAGAACAACAGGGCTGGACCCCTGATAAAGGGGGACAACCCCAGAAGTTCTTACATGGCATATACTGTTTTAGGTTTAAGAAGGAAGAACATATGGCAGATAGTTGCCCAGATAAAGTTGGTGGAAACCACCCAGCAGTGAAATGACACCTATTTGCGGTTGAAGTACAAGATGAAAATAATGAATCTTCATCAACTCACAACAAAGATGAAGAAATTGTACTTGAAACAGAAGAGTCAGTGGGGGACGATTCCCCTCTATACGAGGCGGGAGGAAATAACCTCACTGATGATGAGGAATCACTCATCAATGTTGAGGATAAATACAAAGTTGATGAGGATGATGAACCAGTTGCATACTTAGGCACGATGTATGAGGAAGAAGAATCCTCCAAGGATGAATTTATCATTCATTGTGCAATGATGCACAAGGAGATTGATATCAATCTCCCAGGACTTGAGGACATACAATCCTCAGAACCCACTCAAGGCAAATGGGGATGGTCGAACAAATATGGAGCATTGCACAAGGAGGAATGCATGGAATGTGCCCGTCGTGTACAACATATTAATTTAGCTTAGATGGATCCATCCCTAAATGCAGCAATTGCATTCACGGAACGAGAGTTCCAGCATGGTGTTGAAGTTGGATTGCAAACATGCAAAGAGCCAACCAGCTCATCAGATGAGCAATTGCACTTGGCATGCCATATGATGGCACATCAACTGAGAGTCATGGAATGGGAGAGATTAAACCTCCTAGTAAAGACAATAGCGGTACAATCCGCGGCCAGGAGAGCTGGTCATCACAATGATTGTTATGGTTCGATCAGGGGTGGACAACCGTAGGCCCGAAAGTAGGGGCTCAAGCTAGGGGTGCGGGTGGTGCGAAGGGTGGACTGAGGTGATGCAGGCGAAGGCCGGGATCTAAGGTCCGAGGCCTAAGTCGACTCAGGTCTAATGCCTTGTTGTCAAGTACAAAGAATGCGAAGGTCTTGACTGGCCCAGTGGCAGAAAAAGACGGATTCACGCAAAGGTGAGCTTGTTTAAGGGTAGATTTCGGGAAGCTAAGCTAGGGTACAAAGGCACTAGCTAGCAGTTTAAATATTGTATCCTACTGCACACAGGCCAAGTCAGAGATGGTAAGTATAGGACGAAGGGGGAGTGCGCATGGTGTCCGAGCAGGGGTACTACAGCAAGGGCACGGAATGGAGGGAAATGGGAGCAGTACTTGGAAATGAAAGGCGGAGATGAAGGGGGCGCTGCCTGGGGCGGAGGTGAAAGGTTCAGAAGGGAACCTGGGTGAGGCTATGTAAGTTTAGGGTTTAAGATGAAAAGGTGCCGATAAGAACCAGTGGCGAGCCACAGTTTGACGGATTACAATGTAATGGACGAAAGAGAAAGGCATAGACGAGACGGGCATGTCATGGGACAAGGAAAAGAGTAGACGTGACAAGGAAAAGAGTAGACTTGGAAGTGAATTGTAACAGGCATGGCTTGGAGCATCTAGGAGGTTGGAGATACGGGGGAGTGGGCAGTGGTCTTTCTTCATGATCTTGTTGAGTCCTCTGAAGTTGACGCAAAGACAGAGGGAACCATCCTTTTTGCAGACAAAGAGGACCGAAGTGGTGTGAGTGGAGAAAGAGGGTCAAATGAACCCCATAGCGAGGTGCTCATCAAGGAAAGCACAGAGGGAGCCAAGTTCAGATGGGGAAAGGGAGTAGGTGGTGCCCAGTGGAGGAGAAGCTCCTTTGTCTAGATTGATCTTTAGGTTATATTCACGATGCGGAGCAAGCTTAGAGGCCCTGCTTTTGCTAAATACATCAGCGAAGTTGTGGTAATCTGGAGGAACTCCGGAGAGGTTGATCTCTTTGGGAGGGATGACCTTGGCAGAGTGGAGGTCAGTCTCCTGGGGGTGGAGTTGCAAGCTAAACTGAACGGACCTTTCAAGGCGGCAGGCCAGTGCGAATGCCAGAGCACTGATCAGTGTGATAGGCAGAGCCTTGCGAGTGGAAAAACTTGGTGAATCAGATGGTGTAGGATCAGCCAGAGGAAGCGATTCTGGAGGCTGCAGAGGAGAGCTTGGGGGTGCTGGCAAGTCCTGTTTAGATGAGTGGTGTAAGGAACTCATGTTCCTTAGGCTCATATTTGGCTATCTGACAACCCCTATCCAAGTCCAATTCAGTCTGGTTCTAATCCTATCCGAGTCCAGTCCAGTCCTAATCGAGTCTGAGTTTAGTCCAATCTAGTCTGGTCTAAGCTATTTTTATCTTCGGATTTTTTATTTAGCTTCATTACAAGTTCCATTTTACTTAGCAACACATTAGCACTTTACTTCGGACTTCTATTTAGCATTTTAGTAGTTAGAAGAGTCCAGGGTATTCCCTGGACTATAAAACCCTTGTATTCCAACTTGGAATATTATCTTTCAACCACTTGGGTTGCCTGATCACATTATCGTCTCACTCGGCCCTTGTCCTAGGCCATTCTCTTTATTTCTGGCCCTCATCCTTGGCCGTCCCCTCAGTCCTAGCCCTCATCCTTGGCTAGTTTCCTAGTGTCTGGTCCTTGTCTTTGACCAGATTTCCTTATTTTTGTCATTGTCTTTATTTTCTCTTGTGCTATTTCCTTTTTTAGTAACATTAGTCAGTGATGTGCTGTGGTACATTGTAGCTAACCCTTCTCACCTTACAGCCCACTGGGAACTCCCTGGGGACAAGTCCATCCACTCACCCACACCCACCTTTTATCATTCTTACAACTGGAGCTCACTGTGAGGGGGTTTTCCAGGGTTTTTCGAGAAGGACACACCGACTTATGCCATAGCAATGGTCACTCCATCGAACTCCACCATCACCGCATTTTTTGTGCCCTTCACCTTCGAGAATCTGTTACCCTCCATTTGTTGAAAAGAAGACCACCCTCCCGACGATAGATTATTCTGCAAAACCAAAGTACATCAACTTCTCCTGCATCCATCGCAGAGATCACTATTGATCTCCCTGATTGTTGACAGATCTCATTATTCATCACCTTCTCTTTCAACTAGCTCGAATCCCCTTCACCTGTAGCTCGAATCTCTGTTCACTCATCACCATCACCATGGCTCATATCCTGAATTCTCATCTCCCATTTCATCATCTTCTTGACTTGGTTCAGTCGCAAAAAGCTTGTGGTCCAGATCACCACTCCTACAGACTTTTTTCTCATAGCCAGAATCTCCCTTCAATCATTACCATTGTTACATTCGAATTTGGGTAGGTCTGAGACGTAGACCGGTGGGCAACTTCTTATCGAGGTCCTGACAGGGGCGCCAGACAACAGAAGAAGGCGATCAAAGGAGGTTGCATAGGCAGGGTATGCGAATACAAGAGGATATAGCTGGTATGGACAAGGTACAAGTCCAGAGTAAGAACTGGTAAGCTGAAGCTAGAGTACAAGTGTATGAAGAGGTCTGGTAGTAAGCTGAAGCTGAAATGACCCAAAGCTAATGCTTAGGCAAGTCAACAACCAACTAAGACTGGGAAAGTCACTGATAGAGGGAACTCTTTGAGTGTAATGAGACCTTTGCAGGTAACTCCCAAGAGAACTAGACTAGGGTACAGTCGTAGCCTCTTGGTTCTTTATATACTAAACTACTGTTTGTACATGTGGATATTGAATCTATGATATAGGGTCATTGGTAATTAAATACATGAGGTAGAAGCATGGATCATGAAATGGAAGAAGCGGAGATTAAATAGTCATGCAACACATGAGGTGTGACAGAATGGAAGAGAAGCATGATGTGCACTGCACGGAGATGAATGTGAGAAATAATATAACCTACTATAGATATATGAAAGTCTAAATAGAAATGTCAGTAATAAGACTAAATGGAGATAGATCTTGATCGGGAGATCTATAGATACGAGGAATGAGTCATGTGACAATCGGTCACATGATGAATGGAATAGGAGTCCAAGTGATTACGATGTTATCTCCTGTATTATGATGAGTGATCGTTAGATAAAGGAAAGATAAAATGATCATAATGAATCAGATATCTAATCTGATAAGATAAAGAAAAATGATAAGTGGTAAAATAATAGGATAAGATGAAAATGAATATCATAGTTACTGGTCCGTAACAGAAGCTAGGGTACTACTAGCTAGGATTGTCCTGTATATAAGGGTATCGAATGAAGAGGAGCCCAAATGTGGGCACAGGGCATGGGCGAAGGGTGAGAACATCTGAGGGGTGTGCAAGCCAAGGTGACAAGTGTGAAATAAGCAAAGTAAGGGCCACGTAAGTGGGGGCGAAGGGGAAAACTACAGCATGACATCAGTGGATGCATGACTAGGGTAAGGGCATGCTGATAGCACCGGAGGTACGGTAGATGAAAAGCATCAAGGTGAATAGGAACAGAGAAAAGCATACGAGGGTGCCAGGGGAAGATCCTGGGCAGATGCGAGGACAAATGATGGTGATGGGGAAGATCCCCAAATGTGACCGGTGAAGGTCCAAGGTGACAGGGAAGGAGGGTGTTCCTGGATAAGCACAGGAATGGGTCTAAGGTGGGGGTAGGATGGAGGAGGTAACTTGAAGTGGGGTTGAGGGTGGGGGGTGGGAAGTCCAAGTGGTGTTGGGTCATAAGACCAAGCAAGGGGGTCACATTGGGGATGATGACAGCCTCCCTAGGCGAGGAGGGACAAGGACGAGGGGCAAGGTACAGGTGTACAGATGGTTCTCACAAGTGTGAGACAGGGGCTTGAGCTGAAAAAGGATAGGGGCTAGGTGAGTTGTAACAACCATTGTTGCTCATGGTCTACACAGTATCCCCTTCCTCTTGTTGTTGCCACCAAAACTTGTGGTTTGAGTGTTCACACAGCTCAGGACCCACCATTATCACCATGCCATTGCCATCAGCATTGCCATCACAATTCAGCTAGCTTGAGTCTCCTTTGATCGTTGCCATCATTGCTCGTGATCTAGACGAGATCCCATTGTTTTCATCTTCACCACCAGAGCCTGTAATCCCACCTTCCCACACATGTCAGCTTTGCCCGTGACCTCACTGATGGTCCTGCCCATCATACATGCTTCATAACTGTCACGACTCCTTATCCTCATCATCGCTGTCTACCTGCATCTTCATTATTGCACATCGCTCTCTCTCTCTCTCTCTTTTTTTTTTTTTACATAGCTGTCTCGTTGTTGCCCATGCTGCTCCTGAGCTATCTGCTTCAGCTTCCTCGCTAAGGCACCATGAATGCTCCCAATTTTGACACCAAGACCTTGACTCGCCTACCTTGTTTTTTAGAGCACATCAACCAGCTATCATCACACACCCAACTTACCAATGCACAAAAAATCAGAATCGCAATATGGTATGCAGCGCTAGAAGAAGCTGAGCTATGGGAGACATCACAACAAGTGTCCACACAGACACCAGACTGGCCAGCGTTCATTGCTGAGGTCCAGTGCTGGTACCTGGGATGTGATATGGACCACCAGCTTTACGTTCCACAGCAGTCTCCACCACTTTCAGCCTATCCAACATCCAGGAACGTTTCATTTGAAGTGCTCTCTACTGATTCCCCTCCTTCAGTTGTAGTCATCAAACACTTTGTACCACAGCTGGAATGCACTAACAGTCCTGAAGTTGGATGCATGACCAATCCACCCATTCTCACTCTTCCTAAACCATCACATCATGTTCCATTTGTCTATACTAACTGTTACGTTCAAACCTGGGTAGGCTCAAGATATAGACCGGTAGGTGACTTCTTATCGAGGATGTCCTGATGGGGGTGCCAAACAACAGAAGAAGGTAATCAAAGGGGCTTGCATAGGTGGGGTACACGAATACAAGAGGGTATAGCCGGTATGGACAAGGTACAAGTCCAGAGTAAGAACTGGTAAGCTAAAGCTAGAGTACAAGTGTATGAAGAGGTCCGGTATATAAGTATACAAATGAAGAGGAGCCTGAATGTGGGCCATGGGCAAGGGCAAAGGGCAGGGCCATCAAAGGATGCATAAGCTAAAGTGTCAAGTGTGAAAATAAGCAAGGGTGGGGGCCACATAAGCAGGGCGAAGGGAAAACTACAGCATGACGTCGGTAGACACATGACTAGGGCGAAGGGGTGAGCATGATAGCTCCAAAGGGTATGGTAATGAAAGTCAACAAGATGAAAGAGAAGAACAAGAAAGTATACAGGGGAGCCAGAGAAGATCCCGGGCAGATGCAAGGACAAATGACAGTGATGGGGAAGATCCTCAGATGTGACCAGTGAAGGTCCAAGGTGATGGGGAGGTAGGGTGTTCCTGGATAGGCACAGGAACGGGTCTATGGTGGAGGGTAGGATGGAGGAGGTAACTTGGGGTGGGGGTGAGGGCAGATGATGAAGAGTCCGAGTGATGTCAAGTCATTAGACCAAGCAAGGGGGTCATATAGAAGACAGTAATGGCCTCCCTAAGCGAGGAGGGACAAGAATGAGGGGCGAGGTACAGGTGTGCAGACAGTTCTCACAGGTGTGAGACAGGGGTTGAGCTGAAAAAGGATAGGCGCTACTGCAAGTTGTAACACTAATGCTACCTCTTCCCTTTCAACAGCTTCACTTCTGCCAGCACATCTAAAATTGCAGGATGCTGCAATGAGTGCCATTTCATTTGAAGTCACCAACACTAACCTCCCTTTTTCTCTTGCATCAATAGAACCCAACCAGACTGATGATAAGAACAGTCCAGAATTTTTCACATTAGTGGTACTCAAGGCCTGAACTAGTTGGTGAACTAGTTGCCCATGTAAGCAAAGTTTGTCACAACTCTTACTAGTGAGATTAAGCTCTGATTGAAATTAACTTGCTCAAATCTGCCCATTGCCCGAGCTCACCTCCCTGTCGCCAAACTTCCCTGCCTGCTGTTGCCATGCCCAAGTATTCCCATGGCCAGTCTAAGAGCCAATCTGAGTCCCTGATCACTTGGAGCCCCACTGCCACCTCTTCTTCTTCCCTTGCTGCTGACCCCAACATAACCGATCTCAAGGCACCGCTCATCCGCTGGGACAAGGAATGTGCTGTGCGTATGACATGCCTCATTGCATGGTTGAAGGAGAACGAAACCGCATACCTCAAAATATTTTCAGACTCTACCCAGGATGCGAAGGATGCCAACCGCAAGAAGGAGGTTTCGTCCCACAACAAGAACTACTACTACCTACAGGCTGCTCAAGCAATTTTCATGAATGACAACGACGAAGATGTACAACATTTTTCACAGGTCCAACCTGAGGTCTTTGTCAAAAAGATTGACTGCCGTATCAAAGAGTAGGTAAGTCCAAGTATTCCATTGGTACACTACTAATGTTTCACAGACTAAAAAAAGTCTATAATATGGAGAATGTGAGGCTTGGCAAAACCGGCACTGGAATGACATATGAGGAGTTACAGCGTGATCCCTCGAAGGTAAACTTGATAAGTAGGTTTTCAACATCATGTAGATTTAACCAGTACTAACACTCACCAATAGCCTCAATCATCGACTCTTTTCCATGGTGGCCCGAACTCCATGGGTTCTGGAGGACAAACCCCGGATTTAATGCAAAACCATCAGTTGCAGATCCTGGCCAGGATCTCGAGGGAGAGGCCCTTGTGATTTTCCAACTAGGAAATACTGGCAGTGGTGCCAGCTCCGCAAATGAGACGGAACTGGATGAATGTGGCACCAGTGATGCCATCTACTCATCAAGTGACAGTGTCACAAACCCTTTGTCGTCCCTCTGTCTGGACTCACCATCCGCACCCACACTCACTTTTGCACCAGATTCCACCACCACGTCCACCACTGCCATGGAACTCAAAGGTGACCTCTTTTCAAAATGGTTCAACATGGACATCGATGATGGTCCTGTGGCCCCTGGTCCCTCGCACGCCCTTTCCCCTCTGCCTTTCACATACCCACACGACTCCATCAGCACCGTCTCCCCTGCCAGCTTGCATGAGCCTACAATTCCCCCCACCCACATCAACGAATCAGTACTCTCCTCACAAGACGACAACTCTCGCATTCCAGTCCTTCCCCACTCTCTGACTCGGAGTGGGCGCAGCACAACACCATTCGCATTTTGCAGTGGTGCTCTGTGTATTGTCCCCCCTCATCAACATTCACGGTCCAAACAAATCACTGTCAGCTCTGACGGTGAACGAAATCAACTCGCGCGCTCACCTTTGGATCACTGGGATGGCAAATTTGAAGCACACATGACGGACAACTTCGACTCCCCCCATTTTTCACCAACACTCTCTGGATCCTCCAACCAACAACCCCGCTGTGTTGCATCAATGCCTTCCACTTCCGCTGCCGATCTCATGGCTAGTAGTGGCTCACACCGGTCCACCACAAGCGGCCACGCACAACTGCTGCCACCACAGCTGCTTCTAACTTCATCACACAAGCTGATAAATTAATCAAGCGAGGTGCAACATTCGCAGATTGGCAACAAGAGGAAAAGGCCCGCTGCCATGAAGCCCACTACCATAACAAGGTCACAGAATGGGCACACGAAGAACGGATGGCTCAATTCAGTGCCGAGCAAACCCAGTGTACACAAGAATTCAAAATGAAGATGGCTAAGCTCAAGCTCAAGCAACTGGAACATGAGTTGGAGTTGGCAAAGGTACGATCTGTTACAACTTGCCTAGCCCCTATTCCTTTTTCAGCTCGACCCCTGTCTCACACCTGTGAGAACTGCCTGTACACCTGTACCTTGCCCCTTGTCCCCGTTCCTCCCTGCCTAGGAAGGCTGTCATCATTCCTAACATAACTTCCTCGCTTGGTCTAACGGCCTGATGCCACTCGGACTCTTCATCTTCCGTCCTTGCCCCACTCCAAGTTACTTCCTCCATCCCACCCTCCGCCATAGACCCATTCCCTTGCCTATCCAGGAACGCCCTCCTTCCCTGTCACCTTGGACCTTTACCGGTCACATCTGGGGATCTTCCCCATTACCGTCCTTTGTCCTCGTATCTGCCCAGGATCTCCCCCTGGCGCCCTCGTATGCTTTCTCCCTTTTCTTATTCACCTTGTAGACTTTCATTTACCTTACTACCGGTGCTATCGGCACACCCTTTGTCCTAGTCATGCGTCCACCGATGTCATGCTGTAGTATTTCCCTTTGCCCCGCTTACGTGGCCCCTACCCTCGCTTATTTCACACCTGGCACTTTAGCTTGTGCGTCCTTTTGATGGCCCTGCCCTTTGCCTACACCCTTGGCCCACATTTGGGCTCCTCTTGATTCCTCTACTTATATACCAGACACCTGAGCGTACTTATTCCCTATCTTTGTCTTGCCTGGTACACTCCTAGTACCCCTTGCCTGGTACCCGCCTGGTACCCGCCTGGTAAACCCCTAGTACCTTGCACCTGGACACCTCCAGTGTTGTAGCACCTGTACTTTGCATCCTATGTCAATGTCCACCCCTTGATGATCTTCTACCGTTGTCTGGCACCCCCGTCAGGACTTCCTCGATTAGAAGATCCCACCAGGCCTACGTCTCCAGCTACCCGGTTGGAACATAACAATAAAGGCAAAAAATGTTGCCAGAGGGGATTAGCCCCAGATATGCCCAATCGCCCAGATTATCTATCTGGATGAGACTCGGACATCATTCGCCACATGTATGGGTCAAGGTGTGGAGCTGCCATCCTCCAACAGATGGCGAGGAATAGGGCAAATGCCCCTGGGGAAGAAATCCCTGTTGTGGTACATCGGGATGACGGAGGACCCC
>JBBPSX010000439.1:0-12677 GCA_038093815.1 Neoboletus cf. brunneissimus | reverse complement strand
AGTGTACTAGGTGTCCGGTATATAAGTATACGAATCAAGAGGAGCCCGAATGTGGGCCAAGGGTGTGGGCAAAGGGCAGGGACGTCAAAAGGACGCGCAAGCTAAAGTGCCAGGTGTGAAAGAAGCGAGGGTGGGGCTGCGTAAGTGGGGCAAAGGGAGGACTACAGCATGACGTCGGTAGGACGCATGACTAGGGCGAAGGGGTGTGCCGATGGCACCAACGGTAAGGTAAATGAAGAACGTCAAGGTGAATAAGAATAAGGAAAAGCGTACGAGGGCGCCAGGGGGAGATCCTGGGCAGATGCGAGGACAAATGACGGTGACAGGAAAGATCCCCAGATGTGACCGGTGAAGGTCCAGGGTAACGGGGAAGAAGGGCGTTCCTGGATAGGCACGGGAACGGATCTATGGCAGAGAGTAGGACGGAGGAGGTAACTCGGAGTGGGGATAAGGACGGATGGCGAAGGGTCCAAGTGGTGTCGGGTCGTTAGACCAAGCAAGGGAGTCACGTTGGAGACAGTGACGGCCTCCCTTGGCGAGGAGGAACAAGGACGAGGGGCGAGGTACAAGTGTACAGGCGGTTCTCACAGGTGTGAGACAGGGGTTAGACCGAAAAAGGATAGGGGCTAGGATAGGGGTTAGGACGAGTTGTAACAACTGGGGCAAAGGGTATGCAGATAGCACCAACAGTAAGGTAAATGAATGACAGCAAGGTGAATAGGAATAGGAGAAAGCATATGAGGGCACCAGGGGGAGATCCTGGGCAGATGTGAGAACAAATGACGGTGATGGGAAAGATCCCCAGATGTGACCTGTGAAGGTCCAAGGTGACGGGGAGAAGGGGCATTCCTGGATAGGCATGGGAACAGGTCTATGGTGGAGGGTAGGATGAAGGAGGTAACTTGGAGTAGGGATGAGGATGGAAGATGAAGAGTCTGAGTGGTGTCTAGTCGTAAGACCAAGCAAGGGGGTCATGTTAGGAATGATAACGGCCTCCCTAGGCAAGGAGGGACGAGAACAAGGGGCAAGGTACAAGTGTGCAGACAGTGTTCACAGGTGTGAGACAGGGGCTGAGCTGAAAAAGGGATAGGGGCTAGGTGAGTTGTAACATTAGCTTTCAATTACGGTCGAGACACCATCAAAGACCAAACCCAAAGTGGGGTGGGGTGGGGCAAGGGCAAGGGTGAAGACAACGAATGTATGTACCTTCCAGCAGACTGGAAGCCGAAGAGTCCAAGGGCGAAGACAAAGGAACATGCTTTACTTTTGTTACAGCAGTTTTCAAAACAATGTGGAAAGTGCATTTTTGAAAGTCACGAGTCGGAATCTGCTGGGAAAGGACCCCAGCGCATCTGAGTGGATTGTATTCTGAGTAAGCAGCATATGTAGCCATCTACCAGCTGGGTGTTACTCTTCGCTTGCATGTCTTCACCATCCCCTCCCCTGGAGAGGCAGAATGCCTTTGCAGTCACCCTCACTGTCTATTCCACCCCCAAGCACCCAAAGGCTGGCAAGACTGCTAAACAAGAGAAATCCCTCAAGATGAAGGAACTGTTTTTCACACTCAAAGAGAGCAACTACATTGAATTCTTACTAGATATACTCGAGAAGCATGGAAAAACCCAGTATAAGGTTACCGCTAAGCAATGCTTCCCATTCAAGTTCATCATGCTGAAGGCTAAGGGGTATAACTATGACATTTTTCTCATAGCCAAGTCTCACAATTTATTTAGCAAGCATATTGGTGACACGATGGACATTGATAATGAATCAGACTAAAAGGAAATGGTGCAAAAGATACTCAATACGACTGTTGACCCTGACACGACAAAGATTCTCGTCGATATGAAACATGTTGAGAAACTATCCCAAGCTGATGGCAAGTCTGGAGATGAAGAATCAGGTTTTTCGGATAACAACAACCAGGTATGGGTTTTTTTATAGTAGCCCAAACATATTCTAATTCAAAAATTCAAGTCCTTGTCAAGCAAGGCTTTAGACTCAGATGCGCATCTTGGTCAATGGCGCATGAAGCTCACAAAAATGTACAAGAATGAACATGATGGTGGCCTTACGTATATAGGACTGTCAGGTCCTATCCCACTGTCCCTCCAAATGGTACTTGACTGGGCTTGTGCTTTGGTACGTACTCAGGCTCTAAAAAAACTATGAAAAAGGTTCTAAATGGTGTATAGAAGGAAGGCCAGGCAACACTACATGTTCCACCAAATATCCCCTTTTTTGATATTGTCAACAAAGGGCTGCTTTTGCATCCCACCTGCAAAATACAAGCGCAATCCCAGCCTCCATCTCCAAGTACTGATGTCAGTTCGCTCATATCAATCATTCTCCTTCAGACTCTGGCAAATTCTGGTCTCCTTTCTCAGTCTTAGTCTACAGCAGTTCCAACAACATCCATTCATCGTACTCCAGAAAAATCTGCCTCACCTCCACTGCCATTACTGTCGCAGCTCTCATGCTTTCTCAAGTATGCTGAGACACACCTTGGCGTGCACAACACTACCATGTATGAGGTAGACCTTCGAGCGCAACATATCAGCCCAGATATTCTCGCCAAAACTGATGATAGAACACTTTCAGGAATCGGAATTGCCACTGGTGATATCATTTGTCTCAAAAAGGGTAGTATGGTCTGGTGGAATGGGCCGGATGCAAAGTGGAAGTGCAGTGACACAGGACAGAGCAATATTGATCAGCCGCAATACAAGGAAGGGTTGCCTATTCGTCTGCCACCAAAGAAAAGAGTAGCCTACGAGAAAAAGTATCATGATGGTGGTGGCTGCCGTTTTACAGGGCCTCTGATGCAAGCCGATGATAGTGACGAAGTTCCATCGAAAGACTATGATCTCTGGTACCAGTCTGTAGAGCACGGCATCTGGCTTCTAGTGCCAAAGGGATATATTGTTTGTGAAGAGGAGGAGGATGATCCATTCCATTGGTGATAACTTTTGCAAGCATAACTTTTGTGTCATGTACATTTCACTGAATGCATGCATCGTATCACATCATATCATATCGTATCATTTCATTTCGCACCGCAAAATACACTATGCTACACAATGTAACCCAATGCTCTGAAATAACCCTCTGCCTTGTCTGGTGTGATGCTCTGACACACACGAGCAAGTGCGGTCATCGACAAATCATCAGAGTGACGATGGAAGTAGGCCTTAATAGCGGAGAAAGCTTGTTCAATTGGATTATAATCAGGGGAGTATGGGGGGAGGAAAATGAGCTTGCAGTCTAATGGCAATTAGTACATTTACGACAACGTGTATTGATGACTTACTGTGCATATCTTCAACTAGTGCACAGACCTCTTCGGTCTTGTAAATGCTACAATTGTCCATAATGATAACACTGCGAGGACCAGGGTATGGGTTGGTGAAATGCATCTATATCATCAAGAAGGTGATGATACACACTTAGAATTACAAACAACATACCACATGTTCTTCCAGAAATTTCAAAAAGCATGGGCCATCAACTGGACCTTTGATGATATCATATGTGATAATGCCATCGAGGGTGAGTGCAGGAATGATGGAGTATCTTACACCATGTACGAAGCACCTCTTGCCTTCACAATGTAGTCCTCTCAACGACCGCCCATACTGGCAGCTGGATGTTTGTTTGTCTCTTGCAGCCTTGTCAATAAAAACTAGCATGTTCACATCTGGCACTTGTGCCGCAATGTGATTCATATAGATTGCACATCACTCTTCATTTCACTCAGCAGCAGCAAAAGAGATGACCTTTCATGTGAGGTCAAGATGCTGGACTGCTCGTAGAAGGGTAGGGAGGGAGGTGTATTTGTGGCGCTTGACCCAGAGTTCTTCCTGAAGCTCATCAAGGTAAATCATGTTGCGGTGCTGAATGACAGCTCAAATGAAAGCAATGTCCATTGAAGTGAGCACATGGCGGCGTCCAATAATGCAAGAGTATCTGCAAGGGTTGGTTATGGTGCCATATTTTGAATAGAGAGTGAGAGTTTTGTAAACAAATGATTTCTTGACACCTAATCTGTGACAGATCTCCTGAACACTATAGCCATCATGATATAAGAGTGGAATTTGAGCTTTGAGGTCAGTAGAGATGACATGGGGGGGCATGGGCAGCAAGATGGTGGTGACATGGCCAAAAGCCCAACTCAGATGCGCCAGGGTCCTTTCCTGGCAGATTCCGACTCGCAACTTTCAAAAATGCACTTTCCACATCGTTTTGAAAACTTCTGTAAGGTTGAAGACAAGGAATGTGTGTATCTTCCAGCAGAGTGGAAGCTGATGAATCGGAGGGGCGACAGGACGAAGAGAGGACCTTCCAGCAGAGTGAAGGCCGAGGCATAGGCAGGGGCAAGGGGCGAGGACAAAGGACAAGGGCATGGGGTGGCTGCGTAACACGCCAACCGAAGTTGGTATGAAGCCCAAGGAGGGTGCTCCCACAGGGTTACCAATCGAGCCAAGGAGGGTGACCGTACGAGGTCCAGAGGGTGGCCACTAAGCCCAAGGATACCAAGTTACTAGTGCACTGGTGTGAGCCGGGAGAGGTAGACAAGGTGACAAGGTAGACATGATGCTGAGGTTGAATCAAGGCAACAGGGGTTGCTCCCATGGGGTTACCAATCAAGCCAAGGGGGGTGACAAGCATGGGGGTGCTGGTGAAGGCGGAGACCAGGGTGACTAGAACGAGCCGGTGAAGGCGCAACTAGACAAGCAGTTTAAACTCATGCTGAGGAGTTGGCGAGGGGTGGGGTCGAGGAACAGAAGACACTGAGGTACTAGTGCACAGTTGTGATCCAGGAGAGGTATGCATGGCAACAAGGTCGAGGTCCAAGGACGAAGAGTCTAGAGGTCAGATGCTCAAGGTCGGGAACGAAGGGTGCAAAGACAAAAAGGTCGAGGGTCGATGCAAGGAATAGATAATTTACCCTCGTGTCCAGGAGGTGGCAAGGCAATGACGAAGGCAAAAGGCAAGGGTCAAGGCTTGGGATAGACAGTTTAGACTCCTGTCCAGGAGTAATGAGGGCTAAGATCGCAAGGGGATGGGGATCGAAGCGGGAAATAGACAGTTTAGCCACCTGTCCTGGTGGTAGCAAGGTGAAGAACACGGGATGGCAAAGGTTCAAGGCCGAGGTTAGACAGTTTAGACTCTTGTCAAGGAGTTGCGAAGGGGGGGGAACACTAGAAAAGGTGGAAAAAGATGGGGAGATGAGGACGAGCAGAAAAATCAAAATTTGCCTCATTTCTGAGAGCTCCTACGCGGAGACGGAGAGTGCGAGAGATACTTGCACCTGCGCTATGTGCTTGCAAGATATCCTCCAAGTTCTCCTTTCACTGTCTCAATTGGGACTCGCTCACCTGCTCAGGCGACACTTGCTCTCCTCTCTCAGCCCATATGGTGGGTGCTTCTTGTGCACTACTCACACACTCACCTTCCAGATAAAAACTTTTGGCAGGGGAAGACAAAAGTACCCTTGGCCCCCAAGGGGTTAACAGGGCACCACAGGGGTTGGGGGGAGGGGATGGCAGGGACAAGAGAAATAAACGAGGGGTGGGTGAGGAAATTAGTGAGGGGCGGGGTAAAAATTTTTCTGGGGTTTTTCGAGGGCAAAGACAGTGATGTAGCTAGTTTGGGCCAGTGATGACTCATCCACGGCGCAAACATTAGCTATAGATACGCAGAGGGGGTGCATAGGATGGCTAAGAAAGCCCAAGGAGGTGACCTACAAGGTCCAAAGTGGTGGCCGAAGAGGCCCAAGGTGGTGCCCGAGTAAAGGGCCAAGGGTGGTGGCGTTGAAGCCCAAGGTGGTGACATAGGTGGGGTAGGGCATAGGGGTGGCCGGTGAGGCCCAGGGTCAACAGTAGATGGTTGTGTCTAATGCGGACCCAGAGTTCAAGACAAGAGGGTGGGGTGGGGCATAGGGGGTGGCCAAGTAGGCCCAGGGCGAGCAGAGAACAAGACATTGTCCTGAGCTCGCCCAGGAACAAGGCAGGGACATAGAGATGGCCAAGGTGGCCCAGGGTCGGCGGTAGGCAAAGGCTCGCCTCCAGCAGGTCTAGGGATCCAGGCAAAGGCAGGCAGTTTTACCTCATGCCAGGGAGGAAGAGGGGGAACGATGAGGGTGGGGCATAGAGTGCCAGCAGAGCGGCTGAAGGTCAAAGGACGGTGGTAGCAGTTTATAGTCGTATTTAGGACCAAGATGTCAAAGACGAGGGGTGGGGCAAGAAAAGTGGAAGCAGTTTAAAGTCGTACTGAGGACTTTCGAAAGCAGGGGCAGGGAGTGGTTGCTGCAGATGGAGAGCGCTCAATTAAGAGGTCTACTGTTACGTTCAAACCTGGGTAGGCCCGAGATGTAGACCGGTAGGTGACTTCTTATCAAGGATGTCCTGACAGGGGCGTCAGACAACGGAAGAAGGCGATCAAAGGTGTTGCATAGGTGGGATACACGAGTACAAGGATATAGTCGGTAGGGACTAGGTACAAGTCCAGAGGAAGAACCGGTAAGCTGAAGCTAGGGTATAACTAGCTAGGATCATCCTGTATATAAGGATAGCGAATCAAGAGGAGCCTAAATGTGGGCCAAGAGGGTGGGCAAAGGGCAAGGACGTCAAAAGTGTTACAACTCGCCCAGCCCCTATCCCTTTTTCGGCTCAACCCCTGTCTCACACCTGTGAGAACCGTCCGTACACTTGTACCTCACCCCTCGTCCTCATCTTTCCTTGCCTAGGGAGGCCGTCATCGTCTCTGATGTGACCCCCTTGCCTGGTCTAACGACTAGACACCACTCGGATCCTTCGTCCTCCGCCCTCACCCCCACTCCGAGCTACTTCCTCTGTCCTATCCTCCGCCATGGACCCATTCCCGTGCCTATCCAGGAACGCCCCACTCCCCCGTCACCTTGGACCTTCACAGGTCACATCTGGGGATCTTCCCCATCACCGTCATTCGTCCTCGTATTTGCCCAGGATCCCCCCCTGGCGCCCTCATATGCTTTCTCTTTGTTCTTATTCACCTTGCCGTCCTCCATTTACCTTACCGTTGGTGCTATTGGCACACCCTTTACCCTAGTCATACGTCCATCGATGTTATGCTGTAGTATTTCCCTTCGTCCCGCTTACGTGGCCCTCACCCTCACTTATTTCACACCTGGCACTTTAGCTTGCGCGTCCTTCTGACATCCTTGCCCTTTGTCCACACCCTTGGCCCACATTCGGGCTCCTCTTCATTCATTATCCTTATATACTGGACAATCCTAGCTAGTTGTACCCTAGCTTCAGCTTACCGGTTCTTTCCCTGGACTTGTACTTAGTCCCCTCCGACTATATCCATTGTATTCGCGTACCCTGCCTATGCAACACCCTTGATCGCCTTCTTCCGTCGTCTGGCACCCCTGTCAGGACGTCCTCAATAAAAAGTCGCTTACCGGTCTATGTCTTGGGCCTACCCGGGTTCAAACGTAACAAAAAGGACGCGCAAGCTAAAGTGCCAGGTGTGAAATAAGCGAGGGTAGGGGCTGTGTAAGCAGGGCAAAGGGAAATACTATAGCATGACGTCGGTAGGACACATGACTGGGGCGAAGGGTATGGCAATAGCACCAATGGTAAGATAAATGAAAGTCTATAAGGTGAATAAGAAGAAGAGAAAAGCGTATGAGGGTGCCAGGGGGAGGTCCTTGGCAGATATGAGGACCAAGGACGGTGATGGGGAAGATCCCCAGATGTGACCGGTGAAGGTCCAAGGTGACGGGGAAGGAGGGTGTTCCTGGATAGGCATGGGAACGGGTCTATGGTGGAGGGTAGGACGGAGGAAGTAACTTGGAGTAGGGACGGGGACGGATGACGATGAGTCCGAGTGATGTCTAGTTGTAAGACCAAGCAAGGGGGTCACATTAGGAATGATGACAGCCTCCCTAGGCGAGGAGGGACGAGGACGAGGGGTGGGGTACAGGTGTATGGACGATTCTCACAGGTGTGAGACAGGGGCTAGGGCCGAAAAAGGGATAGGGGCTAGGCAAGTTGTAACAGAGGACATCAGAGGGATGCGCAAGCCTAAGTGACAAGTGTGAAGTGTCCAAGGTAAAGGCCGCATAAGCAGGGGCGAAGGGTGAACTACAGCATGACATCAGTAAGACGCATGACTGGGGTGAAGGGTGTGCGGATAGCACCAACAGTAAGGTAAATGAGTGACAGCAAGGTAAATAGGAATAGGAGAAAGTGTATGAGGGCACCAGGGGGAGATCCTGGGCAGATGTGAGGACAAATGACGGTGATGGGGAAGATCCCCAGATGTGACCTGTGAAGGTCCAAGGTGATGGGGAAGTAGGGTGTTCCTGGATAAGCACTGGAACAGGTCTATGGCAGAGGGCAGGACAGAGGAAGTAACTTGGAGTGGGGACGAGGACGGAAGACGAGGAGTCCGAGTAATGTCTAGTCGTAAGATCAAGCAAGGGGGTCACGTTAGGGACGATGACAGCCTCCCTAGGTGAGGAGGGATGAGGACAAGGGGTGCGGTGCAAGTGTACAGACAGTGTTCACAGGTGTGAGACAGGGGTTGAGCCGAAAAAGGAATAGGGGCTAGGCAAGTTATAACAGCATGCCTGTCAACAGTTAAGGGTTTGAGGGGAGCAGAAGTAGGTGAGGTTTTTATGGTTGGTGAAGACTTGGACTGGGAAGGGGGAGCCATGGAGGTAATGGCGCCAGGCCTTAAGAGTGCAGATGACAGCAAGGAGTTTCCTGTTGTAAATGTCATAGTTTCGCTTGGCTGGGATGAATGACTGGGAAAGGTAGGAGCAGGGATGCCAGTTGCCATTCAAGTCCGTCTAGAGGAGGATCACACCAGAGGCATACTTCGAGGCATCAGTGGCAATGGCGAAGGGGTGGACAAGTCAGGGAGGTGAAGGATGGGCTTTTCAAGAAAGAGTTGTTTCAGCTGTTGAAAGGCAGATTTGCAGGAGGGGGACCACTCCCACTTGGTTGCCTTTTTGGTGAGGTCAATGAGGGGGCAAGCGACATTGGAATAACTGGGGATGAACCAATGGTAGAAGTTGGTGAAGTCAAGGAAGGAGTGGACCCCTTTGATGTTGGTGGGTTGGGGCCAGGCGGAGATGCCTTCAAGTTTGACTGGGTCCATGGCAAGCTGATCAGGGTGGACAATCATGCCGAGGTATTCGACTTCTTCGGTGGCGAAAGTACATTTCTTGAGCTTGAGGTGGAGGTCGAGCTCCATCATTCATTGGAGAACGCATTTGGTACACTGTAGGAGCCAGAGGCTCCCTACAGTTACATTCCCCACTTTTCCCTCTATTCAGGCTTCCAGTTCTATATCCCATCATGTCCTGTGTCCAACAAGTCTGGTCCGAGATACGTCCTGTTTGTTTAATTCTTATCTGGTCCAGTTCTTCATAGTCCGGATCAACATTCACATCCTGGACTGCTCTATGTCCAGTTTATCTGTCTCGGACTATTTTGTCTATGGTCTTCCAGTATCCGTTCCTATTCTTAGGCATTTCTTGTTTGGTTCTAACTGCCGTAATATGTTTCTTGTATCATTCTTGGACTTTTCTTATGATTAGACGCTGCCACAGTGTAGTTACATTTATTATTGGTGTGCTTCTCCGGTAACTTAGTTACCAAAGTCTTGGGTATGCCCGGACTATAAAAAGTTTGTACCCTAGATCTGAATGATCATCTTGTGCACTCGGCCTTGATCCCTCGCATCTGAACTCTCTTGCCACATTCTTCCAGTCCTCATCCTTGATCAACTTTCCATCCATTCTTCACTATCTGGTCCTCGTCCTTGACCAGTTTCACTCTATTATTGTCTGTCTGACCCTCGTCCTTGGTCGGATTACTCATTTTCATTTCAGATTTGCTTATTCACGACATTGTGATTTCCGAGAATCACTCAGACACCCCTTTTATTCACTCAGGTTTGTCATAGCAACCCTAATCGACTAACCACCCTACTTTAGAATCCTTAGGGACGAGCTTACTCGCTCCCCTTGACACTTCCCCCCTTTGGTCTTAGATCATCTATCTGTTTTACAACGCTCCTCATGGGTTTTTGTGTCAGGGGAAAAGATAAGGAGGTCGTCCATATAGATGACAAGCCATCCCTCGGTGATCATGTCCAAGAACAAGTCATTCATAAATCATTGAAAGGTGGCAGGGGAGTTGGTCATGCCAAAGAACATGACAGTGGGTTCAAAAAGACCTTTGTGGGTGATAAAGGTGCCCTTCCATTGGTGTCCATCTTTGATTTGGATGTTGTTGTACCCCCATCATACGTCAAACTTGGTATAGAGATGAGAGCTGTGGAGTTTATTGACAAGGTCAGATATTAACGGAAGGGGGTAGGCATCTCGGATTGTGTGTTTGTTTAGATACCAATAGTCTTGGCAGGGGCAAAGGGTGCCGTTCTTCTTATTCACGAAGAAGAAGAGGGAAGCTTGGGGGGAGTTGGAGGGGTGGATCTTCCCAGTTTTGAGGTTCTCGTCAAGGAAGGCTTCTGCCATGAGCTGTTTCTTGGGTGCAAGGGGGTAGGCCTTAGCTATTTTTGGAACGAAGGACTTGTCGAGGTTTATTTTGTGATCATAGGGGCATGGTGGCAGCATGGCAGTGGCCTCTTCATTGAAGACAGAGGCAAACTGGGAGTATTCAGGAGGGAGGACTATGGGTTTCTTTGCAGCTTCTGCTGCAATAGTGAGGTCAGTGGCAGTGGTCAGTTTTCAGACAAGGAGAAAGTCTCTAGAGATGAAACGAGAGCCACACTTGAGGATGTGGTTAACTGCATATTCAGTGTAGGTGGCCCTGATCCAGTCATTCTCCAACAGGTGATCAAGGTAGGAGTAAAGATGTGAGTTTTCAGATGGAGTGGTAGGAACATGTCTGTGAAGGTGAGGGGTTTCTGGGCAGTGGAACTTGGAGTCATGGTGGTGGGTGTCTGTTACCTGGGTGAGGAAGAGTTCTTTGGATTGGTCGATGGACTCATCAAGTCAGATGGAGGGGGTGGCCCAGTCAATGGTTGGGTTGGCAGAATGGAGCCAGGGGAGGCTGAGGATGAGATTCTCATGTCCACAGTTCATGACATGGAAGGTTACTCACTGGGCAATACCTTCAATGTTGACAAATAGGTCAGTAATGAATTTGATCACTCCATCCTTGTTATAGGAGGCATCAACATTTTGGACTAGAATGGGCTCTTTTAGGTGTCGGATGGGGAGGTGATTCCTGTGGATGAAGTCCCAGTTAATGCAGGAGATGTCTGCACTGCTGTTGATGAGGGCTCGGGTTTTGACGGCTTTCAGGGTGTGTGAGGGTACGATGACTTGGACAGAGACTTGCATTTTATTGGAAATATCTTGTACTAATACAGATGCACACAAAGACGTAGGGGAAGGAGGCGTCAAGGCTGCTTCCCCAGCTAAAAACCCAAAGAGGTGTAATGAACCTGATGTACAGTCGGGGTATTTTCATCATTATCCTTGCAGTTGATCAGGTTGGGGACATTGTCCTTTTCCTTCCCTTTCCCTTTATCCTTGGTTTCTTCGGCTACTGCATTTACTTGTTTATGAGGGGAGGTGAAGTGGGGGCAATGATTGGACATATGGTCCAGTTTACTGTTACGATCCATTTCTACCTCTACTCTTTTTCCTACTCGTCTACCTTTTTCTTCTTCTTCTCTTCATTCACCCCAGTCCCACCTATGCTTCTTACATCTCACGCTCCCATTAGTCACGATCAGTCACACCCCTTTTCATCTAAAACCTTAAACTACACAGCCTAGCCTGGGTTCTTCTTTGAACCCTTCCTGTTACGGTTCGATCTAGGGTGGACGACCATAGACCCAAAAGATAAAAGCTCCTAATAGGGGGGGGGGGAAATGAGGTACAAAGGAGGTACGGAGGATGTCTAGGGACGTGAGGCACAGGTGGGAACGAGGATCAGAAGTCCGAGGTTCCAGTTGACTCAGGTCAAAGGCCTTGTTGTCGAGTACAAAGGTGCAAAGTGGCTAAGCCGGTCCAGTGACAGGCAAAGTTGGATCGCGCAAAGGTGAGCTTCAAAAGGTAGATTCGGGAAGCTAAGCTAGAGTACAGGGGTGCTAGCTAGCTGTTTAAGTAGGGTACCCTACTGTGCACAGACCGAGTCAGAAATGGTAGGTATAGGGCGGAGGGGAGTGGGTGCGCATGGTGTCCGAGCGGGGGTACTACAGCAAGGGCACGAAATGGAACGGAACAGGAGCAATAGCTGGAGATGAAGAGCGGAGATGAAAAGGGGCACTGCCCGGGGTGAAGGGGAAGGGTTCGAAGAAGAACCCGGGCTAGGCTATGTAGTTTAAGGTTTAAATGAAAAGGGGTGTGACCGACCGTGACTAATGGAAGCACAAGACGTAAGAAGCATAGGTAAGGCTGGGACGAGTATGAGAGAGGAAGGAAAGAAAAGGTAGGCCGTAGGAATGAATTGTAACACTTCCCCTCCGCCCCAGGCAGCGCCCCTTTTCATCTCCACTCTTCATCTCTGGCTATTGCCTCTGCTCCGTTCCATTTCATGCCCTTGCTGTAGTACCCCCACTTGGACACCATGCGCACCCCCTCCCCTTCACCCTGTACCTACCATTCCTGACTTGGTCTGTGCGCAGTAGGTTACACTACTTAAACG
>JBBPSX010000437.1:0-12728 GCA_038093815.1 Neoboletus cf. brunneissimus | reverse complement strand
CCCCACAAGGCAAGAGACAATGCTCAGCCCGCTAGTAAGGTCTGAAGATCAGAAACGAAGTGGATTAGACTGGGGATTCCAGTCGCAAAGTGTCTACCTTATATATGTTACATAATAGGGCACGGACCATGCTTGGCATGGGAATTATTACGAATGATGATGAGTAATGTGGGAAAGATGAGTAAGGAAGAAGTAGCACGTGAGAGAAGAGCGGAAATTAATGACACGTGCTAATGATGTCATGGGTCTAGACCTGGTCACGTGTGTGTTCCCACGATCACGTGCATGCATCGAGAAATGTTTTTGAAGGTAAGATAATGTAAAATGTTTAAGTGTGAAAAATGAAAAATAAGATATAATATTACAGTGCCGATAGCACTGGTAGTAAGGTAAATGAAGAGCAGCAAGGTGAATAGAAATAAGGGAAAGCGTACGAGAGTGCCAGGGGAAGATCCTGAGCAGATGCGAGGACAAATGACAGGGAAGGAGGGCATTCCTGGATAGGCACGGAAACAGGTCTATGGTGGAGGGTAGGACAGAGGAGGTAACTTGGAGTGGGGACGAAGGCAGAAAATGAGGAGTCCGAGTGGTGTCAGGTTGTAAGACCAAGCAAGGGAGTTGTTACAATTCACTTGCATGCCTACTCTTTTTCCTACTCTTTCCCTACTCCACTCTACAGCACTTTTCTTTTTTATGCTTCCTTTCTCGATTTGTCACATCGTGACTCACCTTACCGTAACTCACCACATCTTGCCGTGATTCACCACCGGCTCCTATCAGTGCCTTTTTACCTAAAACCTTAAAACCACACAGCCTAGCCCAGGTTCACTTCCGAACCCTTCCCCTCTGCCCCAGGCAGCGCTCCCTTTTCATCTCCGTTCTTCATTTCTGACTACTGCCTCCACCCTGTCTACACTTCATGCCCTTGCTGTAGTACCCCCGCTTGGACACCATGCGCACCTCTCTACCCTTACCCTATACTTACCATATCAGCCTCGGTTCATGCGCAGTAGGGTACAATATTTAAACGACTAGCCGGTACTCCTGTACTCTAGCTTAGCTTACCCGAATCTACATCATAAAAGCTCACCTTTGCACGATCCTGCTTTGCCTGTCACTGGACCAGCTAGCCCTTTGCACCCCTTTGTACTCGACAACAAGGCTACTGACTTGAGTCGACTGGAACTTTGGACCTTCGATCCTTGTTCCCATCTGCATTATAGCCCTTAGGCCCCCCCCCCTTTGTACTCCCTCCTCGTACCTCAGCCTTCACCCCCTCTATCATGAGCTTCTACCCTTCGGGTCTACGGTCACCCATCCCTGGTCAAACCATAATAGGAGTCACGTTAGGGACGATAACAGCCTCCCTAGGCAAGGAGGGACAAGGACAAGGGGGAGGTACAGGTGTACAGACAGTTCTCACAGGTGTGAGACAGGGGTTGAGCCGAAAAAGGGATAGGGGCTAGGTGAGTTGTAACAGTCAGTGAGGGCAGCCTTCAAATGTTTGAGGTCACACTTAGGGACCCAGGAGTCTTCTTCTGCAGTGTATTCTTTCCATTGTATCAAATACAAGCAGGAGTAGGTGGAGCCTTGGTGTTTGAGAATCTTTTCTATTTCATATTTCTCTTTGCCATCTACAAGATCTGGTGGTGGGGTGGGGAAGTTAGGACTGTGCATGGAGTTTTCCTTGTACAGGGTTAATAGAGAAGCATGGAAGATGGGGTGTATCTTCCAGGTAGAGGGAATGTGGAGGTGGTAGACGATAGGGGAGAGGGTTTTGGTAATGACAAAGGGTCCTTCCCTTTTGGGTGCAAATTTGGGGTTGATGATGGATTGTTTCAAATTTCAGGCCTTGAGCCAAACTTTATCGCCCTTTTTGAAAGGTTTAAACTTCCTCTGGTTGCATGACGTCATTACTTAGCATGTGAGTTCATGGGCAGCCAGGGCCTCGTCGTGGGCAGCTGTCAAGTTTTTGATGTGGGAGGTGACTGTGGGGAGGGATGTTTCAGAGATAACCAATGGTAGGGCATGGGGTTCATAGCCCATTATAAGATAGAATGGAGATTGCTTTGTGACAGAGTGGGGGCGGTGGTTGTGGGCAAATTCCGCATTGGCAATGGAGTCAGCCCAGGTTGTAGGGTGGGCTCCACAAAAGATCCAAAGGTAAGTCTCGACCTCCTGGTTGACCCATTCAGTTTCTTCGTCAGTCTGGGGGTAATAGGTGGTGAAGAGGGCCAGGTCATAGTTGAGGAGCTTTCTGAGTTCCCTGGCAAATACTGAGGCAAACTGAGATCCCCAGTCTGAAATGACTTTATCAAAGAGGCCAAAGCATTTGTAAATGGAAAGGAAAAAGAGTATGGTGATGCCCTCCACTATCATGGTTTTGTTGGTAGGGCATAGAATTACCCCCTTTGTAAGCCCGTGGTCAACCACGACCAAAAGAGAATCAAAGCCTCTGAATAGGGGGAGGTCAGTGATCAGATCACAGGAGATTTGCTGGGAGGAGTGGGTGCAGGTGGAGCGGATGGGGGTGAGTGGGGGAACGGTAGGATGGGTGTTGGACTTGTTTTGTTGGCAGGTGGCACATCCTTCGATGTAGTGGCAAACATAGGAGGTGAGACCAGGCCACCAGAATTCAGAGGCAATGAGTTGGCGAGTCTTGAAATAACTGGGGTGGCCGGTAAAGGCATGGTCATGGCATCATTGAAGAATGAAACAGTGGAGGAAGGAGTTGGCAGAGATATAGATGCGACCGTTATAGGTGAGAATGCCTTTGAGCAGTTGCCAAGGGGAGGTGCAAGAGTAAAGGAAAGCCGGGATGTCATGGGAGAGGGATTGAAGTGCCTGAAGGGTGCAGAAATCATTTGCTGAGGCAGATTTGATATGGTCAGAGAGGGCAGTGTTGATGAGGCAAACAAAGAGGGAGGGGGGTAGGAGAGTAATTCCCTGATTGTTCATGTTGCAGGGGAGATGATCTGGTTGGCATGAGAGAGTGTTGGGCCCAGCAAGCTGGGATCCAGGGACGTGGACAAATTTAAGGTTGAAGTCAGCAAGGTCAAGGAGCCAGTGTGCCTGACGACGGTTGAGGATTTGGGGGGAGTGAAAGTAGGTGAGATTCTTGTGGTTGGTGAAGACCTGGACTGGAAAAGGGGATCCATGGAGATAATGTCACCAGGCTTTAAAAGCGCAGATGATAGCGAGGAGATCCCTGTCATAGATGTCATAGTTTCACTCAGCTGGAATGAAGGACTGAGAGAGGTAGGAACATGTTATGATTCTTCCATATGTCTACTTTTTTTCCTCTTTTTCCTACTCTTTTCCCTTCACTTGCCCCAGCCTTACACATGCCTCTCATGCCTTATGCTTCTGTCAGTCACAGTTGGTCACATTCCTCTTCATTTAAACCTTAAACTACACAGCCTAGCCCAGGTTCTGTTCTGAACTCTTCCTCTCCACCCCAGGCAGTGCCCCTTTCATCTCTGCTTTTCATCTCCAAGTATTTCCACCATTCCATTCCATTCCATGCCCTTGCTATAGTACTCCTGCTTGGACACTTTGTGCACACTCTCCCCTTTGCCCCACACTTACCATTCCCAACTCAGTCTGTGTGCTGTAGGATATCCTATTTAACTTGCCAGTTAGCATGACTGTACCCTAGCTTAGCTTCCCAAATCTACTCCTTGAAGCTCACCCTTGCATAATCCATCTTTGCCTGTCACTGGACTGGCTTGACCCTTTGCATTCTTCATACTCAACAATAAGGCCTTTGACCTGAGTCAACTGAGGCTTTGGACCTTTGATCCTTGCCTCCACCTGCATCTTTGCCTGTAGGCATCCTCGTATACATTGTCTGCACCCTCGTCTTCGTCCCCCTTAGCTAGAGCTCTCACCTTTTGGGTCTATGGTTGCCCATCCCCAGGTCAAACTGTAACAGAACAGGGGTGCCAGTTGCCATTGGCATTGGTTTGAAGGAGGATAGTGCCTGACGTGTATTTAGAGGCATCAGTGGTGATAGCAAATGGGGCAGAGAGGTCAGGAAGGTGGAGAATGGGTTTTTCAAGGAAGAGTTGCTTGAGTTCCTGGAAGGCAGACTCATAGGAGAGGGACCAGTTTCATTTAGTGGTTTTCTTGGTGAGGTCGATGAGGGGACATGTGACATTAGAGTAGTTTGGGATAAATCTTTGATAGAAGTTGACAAATCCATGGAAGGAATAAACTCCTTTTACATTGGTGGGCTGTGACCAGGCAGAAATGCCTTCAAGGTTAACCGGGTCCATGGGGAGCTGATCTGGGCAGATGATCATGCCAAGGTATTCTACTTCTTCAGCTGCAAAGTACATTTTTTAAGTTTGAGGTGGAGGTTAAGCTCTGTCATGCATTGGAGAATATGCTTGGTTCACTCCTCATGGGTTTTGGCATCAGGGGAGAAGATGAGGAGGTCATCCATGTAGATGACAAGCCACCCTTCTGTGATCATATCAGAGAAGAAATTGTTCATGAACCATTGAAAGGCGGCAGGGGAGTTGGTCATTTCAAAGAACATAACTGTCAGTTTGAAGAGGCCCTTGTGGGTGATGAAAGCACCTTTCCATTGGTGCCCATCTTTAATTCAGACATTGTTAAAGTCCGGAGGTCTGAAGGTCTGGAGTTTTGGCAGGGCAGATCTGGTGCTGTAAGTACTGGAGCTCAGCTGCTGCCTAAGGGCAAGAACAACTTATGTATTTACCTGTAAGTACCAGAGCTGTAGTACATTAGTCTTGGAGTAGCTAATATAAAGTAAATGACATACCTCAGCTGCTGCCTGTTATGATTCGCTCTTAAGTCTACCTTTTTCCTACCATTTCCCTTTCTCCCCTTCGATTGTCCTGGTTCCACCTATGCCTCTTACTTCTCGCACTCTCATTAGTCATGGTTAATTACGGCCCATTTTCATTTAAACCTTAAAACACAAAGCCTAGCCTGGGTTCTTTTCCGAACCCTTCCCCTCCACCCCGGGCAGCATCCCTTTTCATTTCTGAGTTTCATTTCCGCCTACTGCCTCCACTCCGTCCTCTCTTTGTGCCCTTGCTGTAGTACCCCCGCTCGGACACCACACGCACCCTCTCCCTCTCGCCCTGTACTTACCTTTCCTGACTCGGTCTGTGTGCAGTAGGGTACACTACTTAAACGGCTGGCTAGCACACTTGTACTCCAGCTTAGCTTCCCGAATCTACCTCTTGAAAAGCTCACCTTTGCGCGATCCGACTTCGCCTGTCACTGGACTGGCCTAGTCTCTTGCATCCTTTGTACTCGACAACAAGGCCTCAGACCTGAGTTGACTGGGACTTCGGACCTCTGATCCTCATCCCCATCTGCGCCCCCACCCTCTGTTAAACACCCCACTTCGCCTGTGACCCTACCCTCTCTGCCTTCACTCGAGCTTCCATCTTTCAGGTCTACGGTCGCCCCTTCCCAGGTCGAACCATAACACTGCCTAAGGGCAAGAACAACTGAGGTGTTGGGG
Source organism: Neoboletus cf. brunneissimus (assembly GCA_038093815.1). Taxonomy (NCBI): domain Eukaryota; kingdom Fungi; phylum Basidiomycota; class Agaricomycetes; order Boletales; family Boletaceae; genus Neoboletus; species Neoboletus cf. brunneissimus. The sequence continues at coordinate 7,225 of JBBPSX010000437.1, read as the reverse complement.
AGAGAAAAGAAGCTGTTACGGACCAGTAACTATAATACTCATTTTCACCTTATCTTATTATTTTACCACTTATTATTTTTCTTTATCTTATCAGATTAGATATCTGATTCATTATGATCTCATCTTATCTTTCTTTTATCTAACGATCACTCATCATATCACAGGAGATAACATCATAACCACTCGGACTCCTATTCCATTCATCACATTGTAGGAGCCAGAAGCTCTCTACGGTTACATTCCCCACTTGTCCCTCTGTCCAGGCTTTCAGTTCTACATCCTATCGTGTCCTGTGTCCAATGATTCCGGTCCGAGGTACGTCCTGTTCGTTTAATTCTTATCCGGTCCGGTTCTTCACAGTCCGGATCAACGTTCGCATCCCGGACTACTCTATGTCCGGTTTATCCATCTCGGACTATTTCATCTACGGTCTTTCAGTATCCGTTTCTATTCTTAAGTCGTTCCTTGCTTGGTTCTAACTGCCGTAATATGTTCTTATATCATTCTCGGACTTCCCTTATGATTAGATGCTGCCACAGCATAGTTACCTTTATTCTTGGTGCGCTTCTCCGGTAACTTAGTTACCAAAGTCTTGGGTATGCCCGGACTATAAAAAGTTTGTACCCTAGATCTGAATGATCATCTTGTGCACTCGGCCTCGATCCCTCGCATCTAAACTCTCTCGCCACATCCTTCGTTGTTGTCGTTGTCGGTCCTCGTCCTTGATCGACTTTCCATCCGTTCTTCACTATCCGGTCCTCGTCCTTGACCGGTCTCGCTCTATTATTGTCTGTCCGACCCTCGTCCTTGGTCGGATTACTCATTTTCATTCTGGATTCGCTTATTCACGACGCTGTAATTTCCGAGAATCGCTCGGACACTTTTTTTATTTGCTCAGGTTTGTCGCAGCAACCCTAATCAACTAACCACCCTACTCTAGAACCCTTAGGGACGAGCTTACTCGCTCCCCTTGACACTTCCCCCCCTTGGTCCTAGACCATCTATCTGTTTTACAACGTGACCGATTGTCACATGACTCATTCCTCATATCTATAGATCTTCCGATCAAGATCTATTTCCATTTAGTCTTATTACTGACACTTCTATTTAGACATTCATATATCTATAGTAGGTTATATTATTTCTCATGTTCATCTCCGTGCAGTGCACATCATGCTTCTCTTCCATTCTGCCACACCTCATGTGTTGCACAACTATTTAATCTCTGCTTCTTCCATTCCATGATCCATGCTTCTACCTCACATATTTAATTACTGATGACCCTATATTGTAGATATGATATCGACATGTACAAACAGTATTTAGTATATAAAGATCCAAGAGGCTACAACTGTACCCTAGTCTAGTTCTCTTGGGAGTTACCTGCAAAGGTCTTGTTACACTCAAAGAGTTCCCTCTATTAGTGACTTTCCTCAAGTCTTAGTTGGTTGTTGACTTGCCTAAGCATTAGCTTTGGGTCATTTCAACCCCCTCCTCCATCTCCTCCATCTCTTCACCACTAGTTACTTTGCCTGCTCCTTCTTCTACTCTTTACAATCCTATACCCTTTGTTGAGGACATCTCCATGCCTTTGTCACACATTGCTTCTCCTAGCTGGGGCTCTCCTTCTCCTACCCCTGATCAATCCTCTCATTTATCTCTTGCAGGCCCTGTTGCTCCCCAGCCATTGTTTCGGTAGATCTCCCTGTCTTTGCTTACCACCTCCATGAAGACCTCCCTGACAGGGAGGCCCTGCAGTAGCTGTGCACTCTTCTCCATGACTCTCACCTCATTGTCTCTGTCTCCTCCCACCTTGACCTCTGCTCCCCCCTCTGGACCCTTTACAAGGCATACCTCCAATACTCCCACCTTTACCTCCTCACTGCCTGTCCCAACTCCTCCGCCAGCACCCATGTTGTGATCCTTGAATTGCAGATAGACCAGATAACTGAGGAGCTCAATGGCAACCTGGTCAGGGCAATATACCAGCTAGGCATGCTGGAATTTTTAAAAGAAATTAAGCATTATTCCACCAAGCTAGCTACATTTTCCACTCTTTCTTCTGACATCCTCTTGGCATCCTCCTTCCTGCTGAACAACAATGAAATCCATCTTATCAAATGAGTAGAAGCTCACTGGACTGGGCATGAAGGACGCACAGCTCCCCCTCCTTCTCACCCTCAGTACACCAAGACTTGTTATGAATGCCACTGCCTGGGTCACATCCAGTCCGACTGCCAGTACTATCAATGCCCCAACTGCCTTCATTGGGCCCCAGGCCACTTCAGCTCCTGCTGCCAACTTCATTGACATGTCAACCCCACTTTGTCATCTTCGACAATGTCTTTGTCCTTGTGTTGTACTGCTTTGTCCTCCTCATCTGCTGCCTTACCACCTTACCCAGTACCACCACCTCATTCCAACTCCTCATGTCCTCATCATCAGCCCACTCCTACATCCACTTGTTGTTCCCTGCCTCCACCCCCTCATCCCCCTACCCCTGAATATGACAATAACAGTGACATTGCCTGGGGCAACATTACTGGCTCCCCCTATGGTGGGTCAGCCGACTGTTACGATTCACTTGTACACCTACTCTTTTTCTACTCTTTTCCCGCTACAATGCCTCCCCCTTGTCTATGCTTTCTCTTTCGATTTGATACATCGTGACTCATCATACTGTGACTCATCACCGGCCTATGTTGGTGCCTTTTCATTTAAACTCTAAACCACATAGCCTAGCCCAGGTTCTCTTTCAAACCCTTCCCCTCCGCCCCAGGCAGCACCCCTTTCATTTCTGTTCTTCATCTCCGACTACTGTCCCCGTTCCGCTCCACTTCGTGCCCTTGCTGTAGTACCCCCACTCAGACACCATGTGCACCATCCCCCCTTTGCCCCATAGCTACCTTTCTTGGCCCAGTCTGTGTGCAGTAGGATACACTATTTAAACAGCTAGCTAGCACCTTTGTACCCTAGCTTAGCTTACCTGAATCTACATCGTAAAGCTCACCTTTGTGCGACCCCGCTTCACCTGTCACTGGACCGGCTAGCCCTCGCATTCCTTTGTACTCGACAACAAGGCAATTGACCTGAGTCAACTGGAACTACAGACTCCCAATCCTTGTTCCCCTCTGCGTCCTTGCCCTTTGGCCCCTTCGTACCCCTCTTCGTACCTATGCCCTCGCCCACCTAGTCAAGAGCTTTCACCCTTTGGGTCTACAGTTGTCTGTCCCTAGTCGAACCGTAACACTGAAATGACCCAAAGCTAATGCTTAGGCAAGCCAACAACCAACTAAGACTTGAGGAAAGTCGCTGATAGAGGGAACTCTTTGAGTGTAACAAGACCTTTGCAGGTAACTCCCAAGAGAACTAGACTGGGGTACAGTTGTAGCCTCTTGGATCTTTATATACTAAATGCTGTTTGTACATGTGGTGATCGTATCTACGATCTAGGGTTGACGGTAATTAAATACATGAGGTAGAAGCATGGATCATGAAATGGAAGAAGCGGAGATTAAATAGTTGTGCAACACATGAGGTGTGGCAGAATGGAAGAGAAGCATAATGTGCACTGCACGGAGATGAATGTGAGAAATAATACAACCTACTATAGATATATGAATGTCTAAATAGAAGTGTCAGTAATAAGACTAAATGGAGATAGATCTTGATCGGAAGATTTATAGATATGAGGAATGAGTCATGTGACAATCGGTCACGTGATTAATGGAATAGGAGTCCAAGTGATTACAATGTTATCTCCTGTGATGTGATGAGTGATCGTTAGATAAAGGAAGATAAGATGAGATCATAATGAATCAGATATCTAATCTGATAAGATAAAGAAAAATGATAAGTTGTAAAATAATAGGATAAGGTGAAAATGAATATCATAGTTACTGGTCCGTAAGAAACACTGACCTCTACTAGGATTTCTTTGCCAGTGGCTCAAAGGATAACCCAGGGATAATGTTATGATTCATCCATATGTCTACTCTTTTCCCTACTCTTTTCCCTTCGCTTGTCCCCAGCCTTTGTTACGGTTCGACCTAGGATAGGTGACCGCAGACCTGAAAGTGAAAGCTCAAGCTAAGGACTGAGGAGAGAGACGGGGGTTTGCCTATGGGGCGGACACAGGTGTGGGCGAGGATCAAAGGTCCGAAGCCTGGATCAACTCAGGTCTATTGCCTTGTTGTTGAGTATGAAGGGTGCGAAAGGCTTGAGCCGGTCCAGTGACAGGCGGAAGCGGATCGTGCAAAGGGGTGAGCTTCAAGAGGTAGATTCAGGAAGCTAAGCTAGGGGACAAGCACGCTAGCTAGCTGTTCAAGTAGTGTACCCTACTGCACACAGACCGAGTCAGGAAAGGTAAGTACAGGGCGAAGGGGAGGGGGTGCGCATGGTGTCCGAGCGGGGGTACTACAGCAAGGGCACGGGACGGAGGCAATAGCCGGAAATGAAGAGCGGAAATAAAAGGGGCACTGCCCGGGGCAGAGGGGAAGGGTTCGAAAAGAACCCGGGCTAGGCTGTGTGTTTTAAGGTTTAAATGAAAAGGGGTTGTGGCTGGTCGTGACGTAAGGAAATGCGAGATGTAAGAAGCATAGGTAGAGTGGTAACTGTGAGAGAGGGAGAAAAGGTAGACTGCAGGGATGAAATGTAACAGCCTTGCCTATGCTCCTCACACCTTATGCTTCTATCAGTCACGGTTGGTCACATTTCCCTTCATTTAAAACCTTAAACTACATAGCCTAGCCCGGGTTCTTTTCTGAACTCTTCCCCTCTGCCCTGGGTAGTGCCCCTTTCATCTCCACTTTTCATCTCTGAGTACTACTTCCATTCCATTCCATTCTGTGCCCTTGCTGTAGTACCCCCACTCGGACACCTTATACGCAGTTCCCCCCCCTTTGCCCAGTATTTATCTTTCCTGACTCAATCTGTGTGCAGTAGGGTACCTTATTTGAACCGCTAGCTAGTACAGCTATACCCTAGCTTAGCTTTCTGAATCTATTCCTTGAAGCTCACCTCTTCGTGTGATCCCATTTTACTCATCACTGGACTAGCTAAAGAACTTGCTCTCCCTGTCCCTGACAACAAGGCATTTGACCTGAGTTGGCTGAAGCTTCAGACTGTTGATCCTCACTTCCACCTGCATCACCACCCTTAGACATCCTTTGTACTTTACCTTCACCTTCATCCTTGCCCCCTTTGTGAGAGCTTCTGCCTTTCGGGTCTATGGTTGCCCACCCCTTGGTCAAACCATAACAGACACAAGACAGTTGCTACTGCAGCATGGAACTTTCTATAGATTCCTCTAACTTCTTAATTAGACTATTGGAATTGATACCCCTAGATCTGTTATGGTTCGACCAGGGATGGACGACCGTAGACCCGAAGGTGAAAGCTCAGGTCAAGGGCATAGGAGGGAGACGAAGGTCAGCCTATGGGGAGACGCAGGAGAGGGCAAGGATCAAAGGTCCGAGGCCCAAGTCGACTCAGGTCTAAAGCCTTATTGTCGAGTACAAAGGATACAAGGGGCTCAGCTGATCCAATGATAGGCGAGAGTGGATTGCACGAAGGTGAGCTTGTTAGAAGTAGATTTGGGAAGCTAAGCTAGAGTACAGGGAGCTAGCTAGCAGTTTAAATAATGTACCCTACTATGCACAGACCGAGTCAGAAATGGTAAGTACAGGGTGAAGGGGAGTGGGTGCACATGGTGTCCGAGCGGGGGTACTACAGCAAGGGCATGAAGAGGGGACGGAACGGGGGCAGTAGCCGGAGATGAAACACGGAGATGAAAAGGGGCGCTGCCCGGGGTGGAGGGGAAGGGTTTGGAAAAGAACCCGGGCTAGGCTGTGCGTTTTAAGGTTTAAATGAAAAAGGGCTGTGACTAACTGTGACTGATGAAAATGCAAGAAGTAAGAGACATAGGTGGAACCAGGACGAATGAAGGGAACAGAGGAAGACGAAGGGAACAGAGGAAGATGGTAGGAAAAAAGTAGGTTTAGGAGTGAATCGTAACAAGATCACTATCCCACATGCATCAATAGAAGACTGGTGCTCTCAAATCTTCTCATCTAATCTCAGAACCACCCATATCTCCATGGATCCCATGAGACTTATTAAATTAAGTGCTCCTCTGCAAAAGAAATAGAATGTTTCACAATCTTAGAACCAACCGTGAACCATGGATCCCCCAGGAGCTATTAGCTTAGCTGCTCCTCCATATTTAATAGAAATGTTTCACCCTAGAACCAGATAACAATGACAAAGCTCTCTCATCTCAACCAAGGACCTCACACCATGAGCTTTACCACCATTGTCATCTGCTACCTCCCCATCGTAATCCTCCTCCTTGTCATTCACTACCTTCGGCTGTATATCCACCTGGAGATCCACACTGACTTCATGTCAGCAAGGTTTACCTGTGGTGACCCTTGTCATATCCCAGACCCACAGAATCTGCAGGAGTCCCATTCCCCTCCACCCAACAATGCTGACCCTGACACATGGCCTGCTCCCCAAGAGTGGATATCTCCAACTCCCCCTGTAGTGCACCTACTGGTCGCCCCTCCCCATCCCATTATCCCAGGTCCCAACCCCAACTATCCAGACTGGCCTGGCTTCCCAGTCACTCACCCCAACCCACCCAACATGGTACTATCAGGGCCTGTACCTCCCCCTGCCATCAACCTTGATGACTTTCCCTTTGTCAGTCCTCCCAAAGATGATGACCTTCCCATCTTTGATTACATCAGCAAATCTAAAGATTTATGTACAATATTGTACAATATTGTACACCAAGTCACAGTGTTATGGCAAGATCCCCTTCTGTACAGCCAAGGTACAGTTATATTACAGAGCTACAGGCTGTACTGCTCACTAGTAATCTGTACAATGCTTTACAGCATGTTGCAATAAATGTTAGCTATACAGTCACATACAAGTCTTTTTGTTTATGTGCACTATGTATTCCCTCACAGTGTAATAAGTCTGGGTCTGTGTGAAGTTGTACATTTCCAAGCAGATTCCTATAATTGTTACAACTCACCTAGCCCCTATCCCTTTTTTGGCTCAGCCCCTGTCTCACACCTGTGAGTGCCATCCATACACTTGTACCTCACCCCTTGCCCTCATCCCTCCTCACCTAGAGAGGCCATCATCATCCCTAATGAGACCCCCTTGCTTGGTCTTACAACTAGACATCACTCAGACTCCTTGTTTTCTGCCC
>JBBPSX010000435.1:0-12734 GCA_038093815.1 Neoboletus cf. brunneissimus | reverse complement strand
GCAGGCCAATCCAGCATCTTGATTTCTTGCTCTTCAAACCAGGTCTGAGCTCTTCTGGAGGTATGTTTCCTGCTGGAAGATGACTTCATCCTCAGGAATTCCAGATTCCTCTATGCTCTGAAGTAGTCCTTCCTCCAAAATGGCCACATACTATTCAGCATTCATTCTTCCTTCTACCTCACTCAAAACCCCCACTCCATTCCATCCTATGCAGCCCCATACCATCAGTAAACCTCCTCCAAACTTAATTGTACCTTTAATCTCCCTAGCAATCAGCCCATCACCTTTTTTTTCCACACATACTCTTGCCCATCTGACCCAATCCTATTGATTTTGGTCTCATCTGACCATGTAACTCTCTTTCAGTCCTCTATAGTCCAATGCTGGTACTTGAGAGCAAAGGCTAACCTCCTCTTTTTATCACCACTAGAAAACAAAGGCTTTTTCTTCTTTATCACAGCCTTTAATGAGACTTGCTTGAGGGTGTTTCTGATAGTCTGAGTGCAGACATGAGCATCAATGATGGAATTGATGTATTGAGCTGCATCAACACCATTTCTGGCCTTGCCAGTAATGTTTTTCTAGGCAATAGCTCTCTTATTGGTAGAGTTAAGTTTTTGGGAACAGCCACCATGGAGCCTAGTCTCCCCTGGCTGGAGTTTTTGGAGAACCTGGCATACAGTAGACTTTCCTAGGCCAGTTTGGAAAGCAATTTTCCTAGAGAAAAGACCAAGAGAGGAGAGAGAGAGAATATTGTTTCTTTGAGAGGAAGAGATGGGTTTCATAGTAATGGTGGGAAAATAACCATGGAATATGGGGTTTATATTTGCTATTTGACACTTAATTATATAAAGGTGACATAATATAACACTTACCAAATGTATGTAATCATATTATAGCATGCTAGGGTCCAATACATATAATCAAAATATAAAGTCAAAAAACTGTCCAAATGAGTTATTGTTTTGAAATGGCTGCCATTTCATTAGTTTCTATTCAAATCCCTTGAATCTTGGATGGATAGATGGCCAAGAATAGATATCTTATGTCATACACTCATAGTTTAGGGTAAGGATTAGGGGCTATTAGAGGTTATCATGTTTAGTGGAAAATAACCAAACATATGGACAGTTTTTTGAGCCACTATATGTTTTAATGAAAACTGGAGCATGTTTGGCCTGTTGCACATGGAAAACATGCTGCATTTTTGCTCCCAATGCCATCATATGCAACAAATGTGCTCAGAGTGGATGTCTGAGGAGTACATACAGTAGTTCAAGAAAGCTGCACTCATTCATGCAACACCAGTGAGGCTCCACCTCCCAATACTTTAGGTGAATTGACTGCTATGCTCCAATATGCTCCAATGACTACTACCATAGGCAAAAACCCATTTTCTGACAAATGGCATGCTGCCTCTTAGTCCATGATGGATATTAACCTTTGTGCCAAACAGCCATGTCATTTTCCTTCAGAAGATCCTTCAGTGACTAGGGCACATGCTATGCCTGCTGTTATGGTTTGACCAGGGAGGGGTGACCATAGACCTGAAAGTGGGAAGCTCTAAACAAAGGAGTGCAGAAGAAGGCAAGGATTGATAGTCTATACCTAGTCAACTCAGGTCTGAAGCCCTGTTGTCAAGTATAAAAGGGGAGCAAAGTCCTAGTTGGTCCAGTGACAGGCAAAGGGGGTTGCACAAAGGTGAGCTACAAGGTTATGATTCAGAAAGCTAAGCTAGAGAACAGGAGTACTAGCTAGCAAATTAAATAGTGTACCCTATCGCACACAAATCAAACTAGGATGGGCAAGACTAGGGTGAAGGGGAAAGGTACATGTAAGTGTCTGAGCAGGGGTACTACAGCAAGGGCACAGAGGGAATGAAAGCAAAGGAAGCAACTTGGAAATGAAGAGTGGAGATGAAAGGGGCACTGCCTGGGGTGAAGGGGAAGAATTCAAAACTGAACCTGGGCTAGGCTGTGTAGCTTTAGAGTTTAAATGAAATGAAAGGCACCAATTGAGACTAGTGATAAGTCACAGAAGCAAGCTGAGTGACAAAGGAGAAAGACATAGATGAGGACAGATGAGAGAAGAGGGAGAGATGTGTGCAGTGAAGTAAGGGGAAAAGAGTAGTAGTGTGGATGGATTGTAACACCTGCAGGCAACTTCACCATGATCTCCAAGCTTAATGAACTGAATGGCCTTGACAGTGGCCTTCCTAGCAACCCTTTTCTAGACCTTGAGAATTTTGCTGGGGAGATAATGAGTGTCATGACTGGCTGCAGTGGTCGCATTATAGAGTTTAATATAGAGCATGAGGATGATGAAATAAGTGAGGACTTTGACCTCAATGAAGTAGCAGCAACTACAGGCAAGAAAGATGAGCTAAGTAAAGACTTTGATTTCAATAGGGTAATGACAACTATAGGGAAGAAATGCCAGTTGAGTTCAGAAATTAAAAGCAAATTAGACAACTACATATGTAAGCTACTTCAGAAGTGTTCATACTCAAAGCCAACTGCATAGTATGCCCCTGCCAAACAAGCAGTGTTTGTTAAACCCATAGGCAAAAGCAAGACCATGCTGAAGCTAGCAAGATCTGAGCACTACAATCTAGACACATGTGGTAATTCGTGCTTGTGATATTCTACATGTATATGCATACTAACATATTTTGTATTCACCAGTTTTCAATATCTAGTATGTTGCTCACCAACCTCATGGATCAAATATCCCATTTCAAATATCGTCCACCATCAATCATAATCAACTTCATATGATTGTTGCAGAGAAATTGGGATGATTTCATGGACTTGTCATATTACAATATTGGCTGGATTGCAAGGCAAAGAAAGATGGCATTCACTTCCCTACAATCAAATGAAGAACTTGGCTTTTTCATAGAAACAATAAGATCACAAATTGTTCCTCTCTGCCTCACCAATGGAAAGGCATCAACTTGGCTAATGAAGCCAATTACTGTCTACTTTGCAGATGTAGCCTTAGATGATGATTCAGCAACTCCAGCTGGTCCAGTGCCCACTGGCAATCATAATAAAATAGTATGTCAAATTGAATTCTCATAGCATTTACTCATATTGTTCTTAGTCTCAAGCCATGTCATCATCCAAACAGAAGCCTCTAGTGAGCAATAAAATTGTAGGAGGTATGAATGTACAACAGAAGTATGTTAAAGAGCTTCAAAAATGATGGACATACAAGGCACATTTGAAAGGATCTGAGTCCCCCACCTACTGCTATACCCTTTCAGAAAGCACCATCTGCCAGGCTTTGAGTCGTCAAAACATTACATACTGGACACTCCTGATCATAAGTGATCCATTCAAATCTTATTGATATTCTTTCTGATGATCTGTAATTTAGATGAAAAAAGAAGTGACTGTAGATATGAAACCCTCTGTTATTGTTACTCAGGGCATGAGACAATGTACACAAAACATGGGTGGCAGCTCCACTGGCATTCTGTTATGGTTTGACCAAGGGAGAGTGACCATAGACCTGAAAGTGAGAAGCTCTAGCACAAGATGAGAGGAGGGGTGTGGGTGAGGTTGGAAGATGCAGGAGGAGATGTGGATTGAAGATCCTAGTCTCAGTTGACTCAGGTCTAAGGCCTTGTTGTCAAGTATGAAGTAGACAAAGTTTTAGCAAAGTCCTAGCTAGCCCAGTGGCAAGCAAAGGGGAATCACACAAGGGATCACACAAGGGATCACACAAGGGTGAGCTTTAAGGGTAAGATTCAGGAAGCTAAGCTACAATACATGGATGTGAGCTGGCAGATTAAATAGTGTATCCAATGGTACATGGACCAAGTTAGGACAGGTAAGTATGGGGCAAAGGGAAAGGAAATGCACATTGTGTCTAAGCAGGAATACTATAGCAAGGGCACAGGTGGAATAGAAACAGAAGAAGTAAACTGGAAATGAAGTGTGAAGATGAAAGAGATGCTGCCCAGGGGGAAGGGAAAGGGTTTGGAATAGAACCTGGGCTAGGTTGTGTAGGTTTAGTGTTTAAATGAAATGAAAGGTACCAAAGGTGAACTGTGAAAGTAGATCAAGTTATGAAGGGAGAAGGCATAGACAGGGATGGTGGGAAGAAACAGAGAAAGGAGTGTGATGAAGCAAAGGAAAAGAATAGGGGTGCAAGTAGATTGTAACACATTCAAGCTGTTGATCAAGCAGCACAGGGTTCCACTCCCACTCCAAGTTCGCCAGTCACTGTTCAATATCAAATCATGTTGCCAGCATGGCCAGGGCATCTTTATCCTCCATTTCCCCAACAGATGCCCCATCAGTCCAATATAGCACCAGCATATCTAGCATCATCAAATCTTCAGCCAATGGTTGCTGGAGTCCCTTAGGCTCAGTTTCTCACATGAACTCCCTTATCTGGTGGTCTTTGTACACCATCTCCATTTTCCACTGTAATATTGACACACTGATTCAGGTATAGAAATCCCTGAGATAATTCCTTGATTCAATTTTCTCAAGCAGTACATGAAAAAATCTCTGTGTAATGTCAAGCTTGGAGATCTTGGACTTAAGCTTGATACAAGAGGGTTTGTTGATATATCACAACTCTCATGCAACGATGTGTTATACCAGGCATTACAAGATTTGTTAGGAATTGAGATGGAGCTTGTTAGGACTGTGTCAGACTCCTGGGGGTAACTCCGATGTTCCGGAGTTTCAGAGGGATTGAGGCATTGGCTTCACCTTATATGGTGTGCCCTTGCTAATCACAGTGCCTCAGATTTCAAAGTGAAGTGGAGAAGATGACAAATGACTCAGAGAAATGGAGTCTGGTGTCAAAGTCAATATTTGAGCTAAAGTATGTACAGGAGTTATCTAGGAGTTTATATACTGTGGAGGTACATCAGATTAGTAACAGAGGTACAGAGATTTGTAAGTACTTTAGCAAGTGTCCAGGAGATGGAAAGCTGGAGCTGTGCTTCTAAGTGAGCACAGAATTAGAGATATCTACATAGCAAGACTAATACATATTCAGAAGTGACAAGAGTGTCCGGAGTTCTGGAGTTCTGGAGTTAAGGAGTTAAGAAGTTCTGGAGTTAAGGAGTTGAGAGGTTCTGGAGTTCAGAGTTGTTGTATGGGATATGACAGAGCTGCAATTCTTATCCTTCAATATGTAAAAGCAGATTTGCACATCATATGTGCTTAGCAGTAGTTTGATTTAATATCTAACATATATTATTATTCCTGATTGCCACTTTTAGTACCTCATTGGCAATATACTGGTTTATATCATCTAGTGTTTGAATGTTTCATGTTGATGAAAGTGAGCAAGAACCTGCTTGATAGAGTGAGTAGAGAAGTTCAAACATATCCCAAGTTGTTTATGATCCAGAAACTTTGCAAGCCTAACAATGGCCCACTGGATCTTGGGAATAGTTTGCTGGCCTTGTGGCATGGCTACAATGCTGATTTGACTGTTGGATCAAAGCACAGAGAGAAACTTACTACAGTGCTGAATCTTGAAATCCTGAATTTCTGACATTTCAAAGCCTTGAATTTTTTACTTCGGTTAGGCTGGAAAATGTTCTCCTGGGCTGTCTGAGTCAATTGACATTATCTCCATTGAGTTCTGAGTGGGTGTTGAGAAGATATGGGTGGCCAAAATAGGGGTGTGTTTTTGAACACAATTTTTCCATGATGCCAACTTATTTGAAATAGACAGTAAATGTCAATTTGATGCATAACTGCAACATTTCAGCATTTTATTTGTTATCAAATGAATGCACCCAGAGGCAGACATCCTGCAACAAGATCAGCTATCCTTTATAATGGCACTGATTAAAGTTTTGGATCTATTGAAAGAGAATTGGACTTCACTGTATACTGCAACAAGGTGTATGCTTATCTAAAAGACCAGCTTACTGGAAATTTTAGCAAGTTTCACAGACCCCAGTGTACTCTACAGCACCAACAGCAAGAAGTTGGAGGAGTGGTGAGTTGAGGTTTACAACTGGAGACTTGCCTGGCATATGCACATATAGCTATACATATTTTAAGGAATTTGCAATGCTAAAGCTGTGGGCAAATACATTAATGAATAGCAAGATCCTGAGAACCCAAGTGACATGCAGGTGCTCTATAGTATAAGAAGCAATATTAGATGCGTACATAGGAGTACTTAAACAAGTCTATGCAAAAGAAGACTAAGAACACCTAAAGCTATTGAAACTCATATAGGTACTAATAGGGACAGCTCCATCACCTTCTCCTGCATCCAAACTGCTAAACCCTTGACTCTCATCTCAAACCTCTCAAGTGGATAGTGTAAGTGAACCAGGAACAAACAAAAGTCCTTGCATTTCCCATAACACAAGAAAATGACAACAAGGCTTTACAAAGCAGGCAGCATAGTCATTTTAAAAATATTGCCAAGCTCTGGCAATACTGCCATTTGCAGGAATGAAAGCATGGGATAAGTGAAAGGGGCTGGAAGTGAGGTAGAACCAACACTACAGCATTTGCTGGCCATGTAAAGTCTCTAGAGGTTTCGACACAGCCCCAGCATATTGTGGAGGATGCCCCAGCCCCCACTAAAGTACATTTCCAAGTACATCAGGCTCACCCAACATACAAGGTCAAATGGGCTGCAGCCTGACTCACTGTTCTTTGCTTCAAATTTATGTAGCTAATGGCATTCCATATCGCCATCTTTGTGGCATGACAAGCAAATGTCTTGAAAAAGTGTAAGTGGCAGCTTATACTTGCAAGTTCTTTCAAAATTACTTAAATGTAAAATGGTTTCACTTCACACCATCATATGTGGGTGTGCAATAGCAAGGGGGCTAGAAATATAGATGCTGTGACATGCTTTGATCATGGGAAATGCAATCCTATAGGGGTATCAAACTAGTACTCATAGAACTGTTTGTTGTGAAGCCAGAGCATCTTATTCATTCCTCTATTCATGCCACCATTCCATTCAATGCACATATGGGTGTCTGCTGGGGCTTGATTGATTCCAAATCCACCAGCTATACAGATGGGGCAGGTTACATGCTACATAATTCACATATTTATTAGAACATGGTACATTTACTGGGATATATATGCAGAGGTTTTGCCATTGCTGGCCATTGCTAAGTCAGGACATTCAGGCAAGTGTGGTTGAATGGACATAGCACAGGGTTTGTGTGTCTTGATAGTTTTGCTTGAGGTGTAGAGTGATATGGGGCTAGTATTTTGGAACAAGGTAAGGTAGGAGCCACAACATTGCCTCAGATTTGTGTGGATGTGACAAGAGAAACTAGATTTACACCAAGGTAATAAGTGTATTGAGCACAGGAGGGTTTGTTGAGCCTATACCTGGTTCATTCTTGGGCTATTTCAATGCCATTCTACCTCAATTCAAGTAGATCTTGATATTTAGATCCACAAAGGTAATGGGACCAATGAATCAAGTTGTATTGTGCCAGGTGCAACAACAAAAGAGCAGTTCATTGGGCACAAAGCTAAACATACCATCATTTGGGTCAGCTATGCCTTGCACTAATTCAGTTGCCCCTGACATCCTTGCTGAGCATGATTCACATTCCTTTGCCTGCTTCCTTCTTGTGAAGTATTTGAATACCTCTGGAGACCTTCCCCAGGGCATTGATGTGGGGGGGAATCCAGAGGTTGATTCATGTTTTGCCATTGGCCAAGATAGGTGACAGCAGGGCATTGACTTCTTTGCCAAATGGTGCATGGTGGAAACCCTTGGCACCTTTGATGGTGGCAATGATGAGAATGAAGGGGGAAAAAAGGTAGCATTCAATGCAGAAGCAGCTCCAAAGATGGAAAACACTGCAACACATGAAAAGGAGCATGGGTTGGAGACCCACTTGTGTTGGAATATGGCCAGGGTCAAAAAGTAGATTCTGGCCATTCTACAAGATGACTCACCAATTGCTGATCATTAATGAGTTGGTGAGCTTACTGGTGGAATTCCTTAAAAAGGTTATTTGATAGGAAATTCAGAATTCTTCCTGCATCAATATCAACAATGTGGTACTGGCATGTATGTAGGGCAACTCATACTTGATTTCAATGGATCATGGTTCAAAGCCTCAGTCCACTCACTATTCCAATCCCATCTGCTTTGGCCACAGTTCAATTTGAAGGGGATTGCAGCATGCAAGGCAAATTGCAAGAGAGTCACTTCATATGCATTTGGCTTTGAGGCAAATTTGTCTCATTTCAAAAGTTGTTGAAAACTTGAAATTCTCACCAACTTCCATCCTATAGTTTTTGAAGTGATTTTTCATTGAAATGACATTACTTCCAATGCTACTACTTCTCCAGTAAAAGATCATGGCTGCTTATAAATCTGCATACTACTGCATCTATCCTTGAAACTACCAGTAGGACATATTGATGGGTTGGTACAAGTTGATCAGGGCTATCAGCAACTTGCACAACAATAACCTGTGATTTCCACCTCAAGTTCTATGGTGGTAGCAATTACTAGCACAGTATCACAAATTGGCAATCCAAGGAATTTCAGATAGTCTCATTCCACACCAAGTCACTATGCATTGGAGGAGAGAGTGAGGTGGGAGTAAGAATGAGGTGAGTGTTGTTTGCCATTTGCACAGCTGTCATTATGACCATTGCTGATTAGGGGTAAAGGTACAAAGACAAGATAAGGGACAGTACAACACATGCATTTGTGCATGTTGCATCATTCCTTGTCACTGTCATCAGTCAAGAGTGACTCAGAGGGCCTGGATAGGAATATCACAGCCTGAGTGGGGCAGGGTATAGATCCTTAAATAATCAGTAGGTGACCTGAGATAACCATGGGGGCAGCAACTTAGTACTAGGCAAATAACATGAGCTACTGTACAATGGTGATTCACTGAATGGTGGGCAAAGCAAACTTCAAACCATACACTCACATGAAGTGTGCACATCTTGAATCTGAACTATTGCCTATTTGGGTTATTCCCATGGTCTTGGTTGAAAATCTGAGGTGGCAAAGTTCACAAATGCCACAAACTCTATAGAGCCTATGCTCTCACATCAAACATCAAGTATTCCTCCTCAGCAGCATTCTCTTATATGTTGTCTCATAGTTCCTTTCCTCATATTACCACCAAGCCGGCCCTTAATTCCCTTACTATAAATAGTGTGTAGTAACCTTGTGTACAGTAACTTTGATCTACACATAACTTTGTGTCTACAAGTTCCAAGATTGCATCTCCCTGACCTTGCCTTGCTCCACTCAGCTTGCCCCCTCTTTTCTTTGCTAGGAAATAATGCCCTATTCATCAGTATTGTCTTGGAGACCTAGCTCCAGGCTCCCCTCATAGGAAGTTCACTCAGGACTTAGCAGACACAAGTCATGTCACTTGTTACACCTAACCAACATAACAGTTGCCTTGGCACAAAACCCAATGCCCTCACGAGACACTGGGACATCTACCTCAAAGAAGGGGATAAAGACTACACTCACATCAATCCACACAATTTCCAGCCAGTCTTTATTCAAGAGCAACTTGCTTCATCCCTTCAAGCCACTTATCTTGCAGCTCCAATACTCTGAGCCAGCACTCTCTTCAATATGGAACAACTCCACAGTAATATCCTATCCACCCTTCTTTCAGATCCTATAGCTAAACTCCACATGCCTGACCCCTCTGACTCTCATTGGTCAGTCAATAATTGTTATAATTCACTTCTATGTCTATTTTTTTCCTATGTGGCTTAACACCTCTCTCACCCATGCCTTTCTTATTCGTGACTCACCCCACTATGACTCATTGTACTGTGACTCATTATCAGTCTTGACTGGTACCTTTTCATTTTATAACCTTAAACTTCACACCCTCACCCAGGTTCTATTTTGAACTCTTCCCCTCCACCCTGGGCAGCGCCCCTTTCATCTCCACTTTTCATCTCCAGTTTACTTCCTCTGTTTATATTCCAACTATGCCCTTGCTGTAGTATCCCTGCTCGGACATCATGCACATACTCTCCCCCTTGCCCAGTACTTACCATTCCTGACTCAGTCTGTGCACAGTAGGATATACTATTTAATCCGCTAAAGCTAGCACAGTTGTATCCTAGCTTAGCTTTCCAAATCTTACCCTTGAAGCTCACCTTTGCGTGATCCACCTTTGCCTGTCACTGGACTGGCTTGGACCTTCGCAACCCTTATTCTTGACAACAAGGCTTTCTGGCCTGAGTTGACTGAGATCTCAGACCCTTGATCCTCATCTCCTCCTGTGCCTTCACTTGTCTACAACAACACCTTTGCTCCTCCTTGTCCTCTTCGCCAAGAGCTTCTACTTTTCGGATCTATGGTCACCCCTCCCTGGTCAAACTATAACAATAATGATGGATTCCTATGTCTTGACAAGCCTATCTATGTTCCTGACACTAATGACCTCCAATTCCATGTATTCTGATACAAACATGACCATCTGCTCTCCAGACATTTTGGCCAGAACTGGATCTTGGAATTTATTCATCATGAATATACTTGGCCAGGTATTAGGACCTTTGTCAAGGAGTATTTCTCCTCCTGTATATCCTGTGCCTGTGCGAAGGTTCTGAGACACTGGCCATACAGGCTACTGAAGCAACTACCTATCCTGTTACATTTGTTAGGTGTAACAAGTGACATGACTCATGTCCACTAAGTCCTGAGTGAAATGACCCAAAGCTAATGCTTAGGCAAGTCAACAACCAACTAAGATTGGGAAAGTTGCTTGATAGAGGGAACTCTTTGAGTGTAACAAGACCTTTGCAGGTAACTCCCAAGAGAACTAAACTGGGGTACAGTCGTAGCCTTTTGGATCTTTATATACTAAACTACTGTTTGTACATGTGGATATCGTATCTACGATATAGGGTCATCGGTAATTAAATACATGAGGTAGAAGCATGGATCATGGAATGGAAGAAGCGGAGATTAAATAGTCATGCAACACATGAGGTGTGACAGAATGGAAGAGAAGCATAATGTGCACTACATGGAGATGAATGTGGGAAATAATATAACCTACTATAGATATATGAAAGTCTAAATAGAAGTGTCAGTAATAAGACTAAATGGAGATAGATCTTGATCGGGTGATCTATAGATACGAGGAATGAGTCATGTGACAATCGGTCATGTGATTAATGGAATAGGAGTCCGAGTGGTTACGATGTTATCTCCTGTGATGTGATGAGTGATTGTTAGATAAAGAAAAGATAAGATGAGATCATGTGAATCAGATATCTAATCTGATAAGATAAAGAAAAATGATAAGTTGTAAAATAATAGGATAAGGTGAAAATAGGTATCATAGTTACTGGTCTGTAACACTGAGTGGACTTCCTAAGAGAGAGGGCCTGGAGCTAGGTCTTCAAGGTGATGTAGATGAGTGGGGCATTACTTTCTAGTGAAGGAAGAGGGGTACAAGCCGAGTGGGGCAAGGTAAGGTCAGGGAGATGCAATCTTGGAACTTGTAGACACAAAGTTATGTGTAGATCAAAGTTATTGTACACAAGGTAACTATGTGCTATTTATAGTGGAGAGATTAAGGGCTGGCTCGGTGGTAATAAGAGAAGGGGAATTATGAGGCAGTATGTGAGAAAATACTGCCAAGAAGAAATAGAGTCCATAGCCAATGAGGAAGTGATCAACTGGAGGCAATAAGTTAGGAAATAGAGGCCGAAGTGCATCACAGGAGAAGTAGAGGAAAGGGTCCATGCTTACATCCTCTTCATGGGGTCAGTAGGGAAAGCCTTCACAAAGGCTATGTTCCACATAGCCTCATCACCTAGTGTTGCCAGGATATCCTGCCACATGTCAACATCCTTCATGACCATGGGAGACAGTGTCCCATGACCCATCATGGGACCCATACTCATGACATTACCCCTGGCATAGCTCTGAAGTTCTATCTCAGAACTTTCAAAACTGGTCTGGGTCCCCTGTGTTCTCCTCGTAGTTGGTGAGATTCCAAGTATTGGAGTTGAGGTCCTTGAAGGGACAGAATTGCCCTATGTTGTTGGTCCCTCCACATTTGGTACAGTGTCATTGGGGACACTCTAATTGACTGTATCCAGGGGTGAAGTGGTGGCAGAAGGGGCAGCAATAAAAGGGGCAAGCAGGTCGAAGGTGTCCCTCCTGTCAGCATTTAAAGCATTGAATGGGAACCATGATGGTGGGAGATATGGCATTTGGGTGGGAAGTGGGAACCATAGCAGGTTGGGAATTACCACCCACAGTTGGAGTTGCATCGTGGGGATTGGTTCCAGAACTGGACAGAGTGAGTCCATTAGGAATGTGGACCTTGAAAGTTGGGCAAGCATTAGCTGTTGCTGCCACAGAGGGGGGAATTGCAGGTCCAGGGGGTTGGGAAGGAAGCCTGACTGATTGGAGTATGATACAGTGGGTACAGTGGCAAAGGGTGTGAGTGATAGAGAGGGTAGATCGCTCAGTAGAGGTTTGGGGTACAGTGGCGGGGAGGAAGGGATGGTATCAACAGTGATTGGAGATGGGGGAGGAGTTCCCCCATCTCCAAGTGGTTTCTAATTCCTCTATCAACCAGTCTATCTCCTGGAGATAAAGAGGTTGGTTGTCCGTAAATGGTGATATTGGAGGCAGTGGAGGGATAAGTGAGTCCACCAATGTGGACAGGATAGGGAGTTGGGGAAGGGAGATTGGCATGGTAGTGGTCCCAATCAGCTTGGGGGAGCAAGCAATGAATGGAA
>JBBPSX010000431.1:0-12817 GCA_038093815.1 Neoboletus cf. brunneissimus | reverse complement strand
ACATCAACAATATGCCACAATGTTCTAAGTACCAAAATGCATTGCACAATCAATTATTGCAACAGCATTTTCAAAGTGAACAAGAGAATTCTTTAACATATGAGTTGACAGCTTTCTGTTACAGTTTGGCCAGGAAGTGGGTGACCATAGACCTGAAAGATAGAAGCTCCAGTCAAGGGGATGAAGGCAAAGGGGCAAAGGCAAGGGTGAAGCACAAAGGGAGTCCTCATAGGGAAGGCACAGGAGGAAGTGAGAATCAAAAGTCTGAGGCTTCAGCCAACTCAGGTCAAAGGCTGTGTTGTCAGGGACAAAGGGAGCAAATCCTTAGCTAGTCCAGTGATGAGCAAAAGGGGTTCACACAAGGGAGTGAGCTTCAAGGAGTAGATTCAGGAAGCTAAGCTAGGGTTCAACCATGCTAGCTAGCAGGTTAAATAATGTACCCTACTGTGCACAGACCAAGTCAGAAATGGTAAGTATAGGGTGAAGGGGGAAGTGTGCGCATGGTGTCTGAGCAGGGGTACTACAGCAAGGGCATGAAATGGGGTGGAACAGAAGAAGTACTTGGAGATGAAAGGGGCACTGCCCAGGGCAGAGGGGAAGGGTTCAGAACAGAACCTAGGCTAGGCTGTGTAGTTTAAGGTTTAAATGAAGGAAAACGTGACCGACTGTAACCGACAGAGACGTAAAGTGTGAGAGGCATAGGCAAGGCTGGGGCAAGCAAAGAAAGAGGAGCAAGGAAAAAGAGTAGGTGTAGGAATAAATCATAACACTTTCTGTTTGCAAGACATGCAGGTACAATCAGGTGCCACATTCTTTCTTTGAAAATGTCAAGTTCATCATTTGACTGTATCAAAATAAAACCTTGCTTTTCCTTGTTACAGTCCAGTTGATACTAAAATCTAACCAATCTTGGAAATCACTCCACTTTCTCTGCAATATTGATATGGAGCTTGTCGATTGTATTGCAAATGGCACATTTGCACCATCTGGCCGATGAGTAGTATATTGAATAGTGAAAGCTATACATATGAAAGTGAGATAAAAAATCAATATTGTACAGATTTAACACAATGAAACAGTACTTACAACAATTTGCTGGATTATAAGAGGTAACAGGTTTGGCTGAAGTCATTCTCTTGCTAGTGGAGCTGGTCTTCTGCATGCATTGTACCATAGGCTTGAGCTTTGGACATCATTGGAAGAGCTGTTCCATTTCAACATCTGATTGGTTATTTTCATTGGCAGATGCTCATTGTGATTTGTCCCCATCACTTGAAATGTTCATATTGAAAATTTCACTGTGGCTGCTACTTTCATATCCCTTCATCTCTAGCTCAGAATCCCCTGGAATTCTGGTGGTAATAGCATCAAAAAACTGTCCCATACTAGGGGCAATTGGTGAAAATGTGGAACTTTCTGTGTTATAGTCTAGTGCAAGAGAGTTGTAGCAGAGTGTAATATGATTGTAGGGTTCATTGTCTTCAGGAATGGGATTGATACCACTGGCATGTGCTGCAGATACGTATAAGGTTGACTGAGGGGAGCCCATTGTTGCCTAGGCAGGACAGCTGTATCCACAACTTAAAGGAAGGGTTTCCATTTCTGCAGGCTTTGACACATTTTTGCCTTGGGCTGTGGAGCAGGCCTGCATGAGGTAGGTAGGTACACTCTTGCTGGCTGCTTGAGAACTGGCTGGTGATATACTGGCACCATGTGTTGAGCAGGTTAGGCTTTCTTAGACATGACAGTTCCCAGAGAGACCACTTTCTATACACTTGTGGCATGCAGTGCCTCCAGGAAGAAGTTTGTAGTGGACCTTTTGGAAACAGCAGCATGAACAGGCACCTGTCTTCCTCTTAGTAGCTGAATTGGATATTATTATTGTTAGCAATCATGATGTGTCATCTGATTATTTGCTAGAAAACATACCTGGAGCTACAACATCTTGGAGAGTAAGTGATGCTTCAGGGTCACTCACTGCACTGGTGGTGTGCCTTCAATGAGACATACTAGTGCTGGGCTGGTGGCCATTTGAGTGCAAGGTTGTGCGAGGCAAAGCTCAGAATAAATTTGTGCAGGTATGGATACCTCATGTCTAATGATGTTACATGAATAATCAATCAGTCAGTACTTATGAATTATTGCAGTGCAGACACAAATGTAGTGGGTGAGGGAACACCTGTGATACTGACATCAATGCTGCAAAGGTGCATGATGAGACAAACAACAATGACATTGTCACAAAACATTGTAGAGGAACAGTGATATTATATATATCCACAATGCATGAACCAGCCATGTGTGTCCACAGGAGAGATAACATATAGTGCTCAAAGCAATGTAATGAAAATTTGTGCATTTGACATCTCTGTCATGGCCATTCTAGTGTAGTTACTGTTCCTATGTAGGTGATACTTCATTGCAGAGAAAGCAAGTTCAATTGGGTTGAAATTGGGAGAATAAGGCAGTAGAAATTCACACTGCATTCCTCTGTATAATTGTAAGGGCAAAATCACAAAATCAAGGGATAAGGTTGCATACCTGGCTTGAATCAGTTCCTGGATCACAGGATGCTTGTGAATCTTGCAATTATCCATTACAATGACAGAGTTTGGTGTAGGGAAAGATTGCATAGTGTCAAGTAATCACTCTATAAATTTTGTGAAGGTCTCTGTGCAAAATGACCCCTCAACCACATCACAATGTAAAATGCCATCATGAAGTGAGAGCACAGGGAGAATTGAGAAGCTGTGTGACTGTCAACAATAATTAATGAATCTACAATGGGAGATAAACTCACCATTGACCACATACAAAAAACTCTTTTTATTGTGCCTTGATACCTTGAATTGACCATGCATGATCATGGTAAGTTGTGCAGCAATCAATGGAACTCTCATCTGTTACAAACCAGTAACTATGATACTCATTTTCACCTTATCTTTTCACTTTATAACTTATCATTTTTCTTTATCTTATCAGATTAGATATCTGATCCATTATGATCTCATCTCATCTTTCTTTATCTAATGATCACTCATCACATCACAGGAGATAATATCGTAACCACTTGGACTCCTATCTCATTCACCACATGACCAATTGTCACATGACTCATTCCTCATATTATAGATCTCCTGATCCAGATCTATCTCCATTTAGTCTTATTACTGACACTTTTATTTAGACATTTATATATCTATAGTAGGTTATATTATTTCTCACAATCATTTCTGTGCAATGCATATCATGCTTCTCTTCCATTCTATCACACCTCATGTGTTACATAACTATTTAATCTCCACTTCTTCCATTCTATGATCCATGCTTCTACCTCATGTATTTAATTACCGATGACCCTATATCGTAGATATGATATTGACATGTACAAATAGTAGTTTAGTATATAAAGATCCAAGAGACTATGACTGTACCCCAGTCTAGTTCTTTTGGGAGTTACCTGCAAAGGTCTCGTTACACTCAAAGAGTTCCCTCTATCAGTGACTTTCCTTAGTCTTAGTTGGTTGTTGACTTGCCTAAGCAATTAGCTTTGGGTCATTTCATCATCAATGAAAACTAGCTGGTCTGCCTCATACAATCCAATTCAGGCAAGGTACTTGAGTCATTTTTGTGCAGACCTTTCTGCCACAACATATGTAAGCTAGAAAAATCAGAAGTAGTAGCTATGAACACAGAGAAAGCCTACTTTTTTCATTGTGAATCCTGATTTGTGAAGCATTCTCCAAATGGTTAAATGTGAAACCTGAATACCACATAATATAGCCAGTATTTCTTGGAGTTCATCCAAGTAGAAATCTGGGATTTTCTGAATGATACCTAGAAGAAACTATAGCAATCAATATATTAGTCCTGTTGCAATAGTGCTGATTGACTCTGGTAACATACTTCAACATCTACATTGAGGAGATGACTACTACTCTTTTTTTTTCTTGTTGAGCTGGATAATCACCTGGATCAGGGACCATTCCATATGCACAAAAGTGCAAGTGAATTTGTTTGACTGTGTGAGTAGATGTGTTGAGGCACATGGCAATCTGCTTGTGATCCAGAAGCTTGAAGAGCCATATGATGGCCCATTGGATTTCAGAGCTGGTTTTCTGATCTTGTGGCATGCCTGCAATATGTTTCAAGCACTGGATAATGTTATGGTTCGACCAGGGATGGGTGACTGTAGACCTGAAGGTGGTAGCTCAAGCTAGAGGCATGAGATGGTACCGAGGTTAAGTTGGAGAGATGCAGGTGAAGGCGGGGATCTAAGGTCCGAGGCCTAAGTTGACTCAGGTCTAATGCCTTGTTGTTGAGTACAAGGAATACGAAGGTCTTGGCCGGTCCAGTGACAGGCAAAGACGGATCGCACAAGGGTGCGCTTATTTAGAGGTAGATTTCGGGAAGCTAAGCTAAAGTACAGGGATTCTAGCTAGCTGTTTAAATAGCGTACCCTACTGCGCACAGACCGAGCCAGAGATGGTAGGTAGAGGGCAAAGGGGGAGGGGAGTGCGCATGGTGTCCGAGCGGGGGTACTACAGCAAGGGCACGAAATGGAATGGAACAGAGGCAATAGCCGGAGATGAAGAGCGGAGATGAAAAGGGGCGCTGCCCGGGGCGGAGGGGAAGGTTCAAGAAGAACCCGGGCTAGGCTGTGTGGTTTTAAGGTTTAAATGAAAAAGGGGCTGTGACTGACCGTGACAGACAGGGATGTGGGACGTAAGGAGCATAGGTAAGGTTGGGACGAGTGAAGAGGAGAGAGGAAAAAGGTAGACATAAGGAAGAATCGTAACAGATAACAGGAAAGAAGACAAAACTTATTAGAAACAAGAATTCCAGAGCCCTGAGATTTCAATTTTTCAAAACATCATTTTTTCACTACTAGTCTACTTGGAAAATGATTGCTAGGCTCTTCTCAGTCAACTGGTATTGTTTTTGTCAAATTCCAGGTTAGTGTTGAGGTGCTATGGTTGATCAAGATTGAGAGGTGTTTTTTTACATAATTTTCCCATGTGCCAAGTTGCCTGAAAAAGACAGTAATATGATTATTGTACTCATCCTTAGATTATGAAATTCTTTTTTAATTTATGGAGGGCACACAAGAAAAATAAATTAGCATTTTCCATGGCTCTTCTGTGCATCAAGAACAATAAGCACACATTCATATGCCACTTCATTTATTTCAACATTCTTTTTTGAATCATGTCATTTATATTGCAGAATACACTCATACAAGACATGTCACACATAGATGTCCATCTGTGAAACATGGACACAGAGATTAGCAAAGATGTAAAGAAGGGTTTTTTGATGCTTGCACAAACCTATGGAGTATCAAAAAAGGATTGATATGGCTCATATACAGTATGTACATGGCCCATAGTGGATGCTACAAGTACCATTCCCTCTTTTTCACAGCATAGATAGGGCATTTGTAATATTTGTATGACCTTTTCACCTGTTTCAGTCCATTGAGTGTGATGTCAGCTCTTTAATTGGAATTCATATCTCCTTTTCTATTTTCATGTTTGATCAGGTCCTCAAAATATTTCCAAACAGCAGATGTCAGTAGCCCATTTTCTACCAAACCATTCTGCTTTTCTTGGAAAACTGGCATGAGAGGAAGCTGGATCATATCCTTATCCAACAAGAGTTCTTTGTCTTTGCACATTCCAAGGATTAGCTCCTTTATCGTATCACTTCCTTTGAGAACATGTTGTAGGCAACAGCAATGAAACCAGCATTTATAGCCATGGCAATATTTCTGTTTATCTCTGTCTGAATTGTAAGCCTTCTGGCATGCTGGACAGATGTTCATATTCTAGAAGGCCATGCCAGATGTGTCATAAAGTGATCAGAATGACATCCCATCCACAGACCTCTATAACATGCTTTTCCTTGATGACCTTCATTTTTCATCATATATACAGGTCATCCAATTCTATGAGCAGACCACCAACGTCTTTTTCAATGAATCTCATTGTGTCTATTGGGGCTATCATCCATGCTTGTTTATCATCACACAATCAAACATTGTTACAACTCACACATGACTCTGGAGCAATGATGTCTATGTGATCAGACAATACCAGCTCTAACTTGCCAACATTGCATTTTACCACCAACATTCAATCAATGATAAGTACCACAATGCAAACACTTACTCCTCATTTTCCATGTCAGCCTCTTG
The DNA here is from genome assembly GCA_038093815.1 of Neoboletus cf. brunneissimus. Classification (NCBI taxonomy): domain Eukaryota; kingdom Fungi; phylum Basidiomycota; class Agaricomycetes; order Boletales; family Boletaceae; genus Neoboletus; species Neoboletus cf. brunneissimus. Next base: position 6,621 of record JBBPSX010000431.1, on the reverse strand, counting down.
GTAGTACCATCTAACTGCAATCCATATCTTCAATGACAATGGTCAGTGGCTGAGCCCAGATTCAACTGAATGGTGCCTTACATATCCCTTTTGCATGATTGCAGACACATGTGTTCCCTAATTACCTAATTAATGGTCATATAGCTTTTAGCTGGTCACTTTTATGATTCAATTGACCATAAGACCCTTAGATGACCTATTTATGAACAAGAAGATTCAGGACCATGCATTTTCTTGGCAATAAAATATCCTTCCATCACACTCCAACCATGGTACTGCTTACATGATCTCACTCAAACACTCTCAAAGCTGGAAAGGCCACATGCTCAATCATTTAGTATACATTAGACTCTTCTTCCTCTGATCTATCATTGAACATGTTTGCCTCTCAAAATGTGAACAGTAATATTGTCAAAGATGTTGACTCTGATTTCTCCTTTTTCAGCAATGAAGAATTACATAATGTGTATGAAAGATGTCAAGTGATAGTGGACCATCTAGATCTCTGCCTTCCTGGTTCTTAGGATCATAGTAGTTCTTCACCTGATGTCTCTGAGAGTGATGAAGATGTTAATGAGAATGACCTCAACTTAGTTTTCACAAAATGCCAGGATATGATGGAATACATAGATCTCAACCCTTCTCTATCTGAGGATGAGCTGGCTGATGGAAATGATTACTTGAAAGGGCCATCTCATCAGAATCTGAAGCCAACAAAGACATACCTTCATTGCACTATATTATGTATTAGTAGGCCTTCATGTGTTTTACTTGTTGTCATCTATTTATATTGGTTTATGTAGTGTGCTCCATGGCAAGACCAACTGTTTGGGCCATTGCATATCAGAACCTACATACCCTGAAGTATAACACTTGGATAGATGCACTGTCCTCAACCTTTATCTTCTTTTACTATAGTATTCAGTTTCTGGACAAACACAAATTCATTATGTCAACTTTTTTCTGCCATGTCCTCCATCTCCTTGGATGTCCACTCCTTGCCTGATATCCAGGAGGTAGCCATGGTTCGACAGTGCCATCTCTTCCACATATTACCTGCAGATTCCTCCATTCCCATCTTTTTTGTAATCTTGTCTTCATATCACTTTTTTGTTGTTATCTTTGATTATGACCAGGGTACTGCATTTATTCTAGGAAGATGTACTTCTGAAAATGTGCCAGACATATCCTGCCCATATTACAATCTTCACCTGAATGACTGAAATCTATGGAATAGACTATTTTACTAGAATTGTATTGCCACATATCACAATTACAATGCTGTAGCCCCTAAGCAGGTGAATGTACAAGTGTGCAATATTACAATTCATGCATTCACCTATCTTTTTCCTTCTTTATTGTTCTACTCTATGACTCTCTATTTACACTTCTTATGTTCCCCTTCACAATTAGTCATGGCTGGTTATGGTTAGTCACCTTCCATTTCATTTAAACCTTAAAGCTACATAGCCTAGCCTGGGTTTTATTCTGAATTCTTCCTCTCCACTCTGTGCAGTGCCCTTTCATCTCTGCTTCTTCATTTCTGAGTTACTTTTTTTATTTTACTTCTTCCATGCCCTTGCTGTAGTGTTTCCACTCAGACACTATATGCACACCTTTCCCTTTGCCCCACTCTTGCACACTCCAGCCTGGCCTGTGTGCAGTAGGATATACTATTTAAACTGCTAGCTAGTGTACTTGTCCTCTATCTTAGCTTTCTAAATTCTTACCTTGAAAGCTCATCTTTGCACAATCCATCTTTTATCAGTCACTGGACCAGCTTAAGGCTTGCCACCTTTGTACTTGACAACAAGGCAATAGACCTGAGTCAATGTAGCTCTTGACAACTAGATTATCATCTCCTCCTGTGTCCCATTCCACCTATGCCCCCTCAACTTCATCCTTACCCTAGCCTTTGTATGAGCTTCTCTCTTTTTGGGTCTACAGTTACCCTCTCCAGGTTGAACCATAACAAAAGCTAAGCTCTTTCATCACAGTTACCCTCACAGTAAGCTGCCCACCATTTCCTACCCCTCCAATGACTTTGGGTGGCATACCACCTACTTTGACTCCCCAGATGACACCAAAGAACTCTACTCTGCCAAAGAAAAGGAACAGCCCATGGACCTTGATATTCTCCTCTACAACAAAGAAAAGGAACACTCTGACCTCACCCTAGCCCACCAGCTCTCTGCCCAACTCACTATTTCCTGCACCCCCACCCCACCTTTCCCCACTTCTGTCACCACCCAATCTGTCTTTCCCCTCCCCATTTCATATAACCCACCAATCATCACTCAACTATTACGGTTTGACCTGGAGTGGGTGACCATAGACCTGAAAGGTAGAAGCTCGAGTGGGAGGAGGCAAGGGCGAAGATAGTGATGGGACGTGAGGGATGCCTGAGAGCAATACGCAGGAGAGGGCAAGGATCAGAGGTCCGAGGCCCCAGTCAACTCAGATCTAAAGCCTTGTTGTCGAGTACAAAGGATGCGAAGAACTAAGCCGGTCCAGTGACTGGCGAAGCTGGATCGTGCAAAGGTGAGCTTTCAGATGGTAGATTCGGGAAGCTAAGCTAGGGGATAAGAGCACTAGCTAGCTACTTAAGTAGTGTACCCTACTGCGCATAGACTGAGTCAGGAATGGTAACTACTGAAATAGCCCAAAGCAAGGCTTAGGCAAATCAACTAAAACCTGACGAGGAAGAGGAAAGTAACTGAGAGGATCTCTTTGAGTGTAAACTCCCAAGAGAACTAGACTGGGGATACCAGCCATAGCCCTCTGGGTTTATATAGCATTCTAACTATGTGTACATGTTGTATCTAGATCTTTGATCTAGGGCATAGGGTGAGTGGTAATTAAGTAAGTGAGGCATATGCATGTGGAATGGAAGTTGAACGGTAATGAAAAGCATGAGGCACACACACTGTGTAGCAGAATGGAAGAGAATCATAACAGAGATGAATGTGAGAATGAATATAACCTAATATGGATAAAGTGTCCATCTGAGATCTGGACTAGCACATGACCTTGTCACGTGACCCTCAAGGGGTATCTCAGAGTTGCACAGAGTCTGTTGTCTCCTAGAGAAAGGTAAGAAAGAAATAAGTTAGACGTGGGTGTGCACGTGATCTAGTCACATGACTGAGAAACTAAAGAAAGAATGATAAGTACGAATCATGAGTACACTCTGTTACGCAACCATAATAGAAGCATGGTGCACCCCTCATGTCTGGTCCAGTGGACTTCTACTTGTTTGATAAAGTGGATCTCATCATCATTTGTTGGGGAGGAGGTAGTGGAGGGAATGTTGGGGGACAGGGTAGAAAAGGCGGTGAGCTCAGTGGAGTATCACTTGATCTCCTTCAAGAATTCCAACATGCCGAGCTGGTACATGGTCATGATGAGGTTTCCCTCAAGTTCCTCGGTGATCTGGTCAATCTGTAATTCAAGGATGGTGACATGGGCACTAGCTGATGAGTTGGGGTGCATGGTGAGAAGGTAAAGGCAGGAGTATTGGAGGTATGCCTTATAGAGGGCCCAGAGGAGGGAACAGAGGTCAAAATGGGAGGAGATGGAGACCATGAGGTGGGAGTCACGAAGAAGAGTTCATAGCTGCTGTAAGGCTTCTCCATCAGAGAGGTCATTGCAGAGACAATGGGCAATGACAAGGAGATCTACTGAGACAACTGTTGTAGGAGTAGCAGGGCCTGCAAAAGGAGCAGGATCAGGGCAATGAGGGGGAGGAGAAGGAGAGCCCCAGCCAGGAGAAGTAATGCAGGACGAAGACATGGATATGTCCTTGACAATGGGTATAGGATTATAAAAAGTAGCAGAAGGAGTAGGCGAGGCAATTGGTGGCAAAAAGACCGAGGAAATGGACGAAGGGGTGACAGAGACTGGAATGGTGGCAGGATAGTAGTCATTGGAGGGGGTGTCAGAGCAGGGCATAGTGGTTTGTTGGTGGGTGGTGGGTTTAGGTGCGGGAGGAGGAACTGGGGGGAAAGTGCCTTGGGTGTCACTTCTTATAATCAAGGAGGGTGGCCTTCAAATGTTTGAGGTCACATTCAGGAATCCACAAGTTGTTACGTTCCAACCGGGTAGTTAGAGACGTAGGCCTGATAGCATCTTCTGGTTGAGGAAGTCCTGATGGGGGCGCCAGACAATAGCAGAAGATGATCAAGGAGTGGACATTGGCAAGGTGTTAAATATAGGTGCTACAACGCTAGGGTCCAGGATGCAAGGTGCTAGTGGAATACCAGGCAAGATGAAGATAGGGAATAAGTACGTTAAGGTGTCTGGTATATAAGTATACGAATGAAGAGGAGCCCGAATGTGGGCCTAGGGTTGTGGGCAAAGGGCAAGGTCGTCAAAGGACGCGCAAGCTAAAGTGCCAGGTGTGAAATAAACGAGGGTAGGGGCCACATAAGCGGGGCAGAGGGGAATACTACAGCATGACATCGGTGGACGTATGATTAGGGTAAAGGGTGTGCCGATAGCACTGGAGGTAAGGTAAATGAAGATGTACAAGGTGAACAAGAAGAGAGAAAGCGTACGAGGGCACCAGGGGGAGATCCTGGGCAGATACGAGGACAAATGACAGTGATGGGGAAGATCCCCAGATGTGACCGGTGAAGGTCCAAGGTGACGGGGAAGAAGGGTGTTCCTGGTTGGGCACAGGAACGGGTCTAGGGCGGAAAGTAGGACGGAGGGGGTGACTCGGGGTGGGGACGAGGACGGAAGATGAAGAGTCCGAGTGGTGTTGAGTTGTTAGGCCAAGCAAGGGATTCACGTTAGGGACGATGACGGTCTCCCTAGGCGAGGAGGGACGAGGACGAGGGGGGGTACAGGTGTATTGGTGGTTCTCACAGGTGTGAGACAGGGGTTAGACCGAAAAAGGATAGGGGCTAGGACGAGTTGTAACACAAGTCTTCTTCCACTGTGTACCCTTTCCAATGTATCAAATATGAGCGGGAATGGGTGGAGCCTTTGTGTTTGATGATTTTTTCAATTTCGTATTCCTCTTCACTGTCTACAAGGTTCAGTGGTGGAGTGGGGAAGTTGGGATCATGCATGGAGTTCTCCTTGTACAGAGTCAATAGGGAGGTGTAGAAGACAGGGTGTATTTTCCAGGTAGAGGGGATGTGGAGGTGATAGACAATAGGGAAGAGGGTTCTGGTGATGACAAAGGGCCCCTCCCATTTATGTGTGAATTTGGGGTTGACAATTGATCATTTCAAACTGTGGGCTTCAAGCCAAACCTTATCTCCCTTCTTGAAGGGTTTAAACTTCCTCCAGTTATGTGACATCATTACTTGCCATGTGAGTTCATAAGCCACTAGGGCCTCATCACAGGCAGCTGTCAAGTTTTTGATATGGGAGGCAACTGCAGGTAGGGAGGTCTTGGAGATGACTGATGGTAGGGCATGGGGTTCATAGCCCATCATGAGGTAAAATGGCAATTGTTTGGTAACAGAGTGGTGGTGGTGGTGGTGGGCAAATTCTGCATTGGCAATCAAGTCTGCCCAGGTTATGGGGTGGGCTCCATAGAAGATCCAAAGGTAGGTCTCGACCTCCTGGTTGACTCATTTAGTTTCCCCATCAGTTTGAGGGTGATAGGCAGTGAAGAGGGCCAGGTCATAGTTGAGGAGTTTTCTGAGCTCTCTGGCAAATGCTGAGGTGAATTAAGATTCCCAATCAGAGATGACCTTGTTAAAAAGGCCAAAGTGTTTGTAAATGGAAAGGAAAAAAAGTATGGCAATGCCTTCCGCAGTCACAGTCTTATTGGTAGGGCAAAGGATCACCCCCTTAGTAAGCCCATGGTCGACCATGATCAAAGAGAATCAAAGCCTCCGGACAGGGGAAGGTCAGTGATGAGATCATAGGAGATCTGCTGGAAGGGACAGGTGCAGGTAGAGTGAATAGGGGTGAGTGGGGGCATGGTGGGGTGGGTGTTTGATTTATTTTGCTGGCAGGTTGTGCAGCCTTCAACATAGTGGCGAATATAGGAGGTGAGGCCGGGCCACCAGAATTCAGAGGCAACAAGTTGGCAAGTTTTAAGGTATCTGGGGTGGCCAGTAGAGGCATGGTCATGACAGCATTGAAGAATAGAATGGTGGAGGGACAAGTTAGCAGGGATGCAGATACATCCATTGTAAGCGAGGACACCTTCAAGGTGTTATGATTTTCCTCGGTTCGCGGTATCCGGCCCGGCTCTTCCGTATCCGGCCCCCGGCTACACCTCATTTTCCATTCCCGGTCTCGCCTTGACCTCCCTCCGACTGTGTTCTTGTTCGTCGCCCTTGGGCACGGCTCTTACCGGTTCTCTCGGCAATCCCCGGCCTCATGCCTTCCTCTCGTCATCGCCATTCGGCTGTATTACCACCGCTGTGTCGCACAGCACGCTATCTATTCGCGGTCTCTGTTCTCTACTTCTCCCGCGATCCTCTGTGGTCTATTGATCCCGGTTGATCGCATCTCTATTGGCTCAGCTCCTATTTATTCTCGGTGGCTTTCCTTGGACTCTTACTATAGACCCCGGCGCTGGTATTCTCTGCTCTATTGCTCCCTATTGGTGCCGGTTACCATATACGGACTCTTCCCCACGGGCACACAGGTCTC
>JBBPSX010000429.1:0-10557 GCA_038093815.1 Neoboletus cf. brunneissimus | reverse complement strand
GTTGGTCATCTTGCAAAGCCATAATACGTTGTGCAGCTACCACTGGCAGTCCATCGTCACTTGGAAGTTCTTTCATTGTGGATCAACATCTTCCACATCAGTCAAGATCATGGTTAAACTCAAGAAAGGGCCAAGTATCCACGGTACTCTTCAGAATGCGATTGTTGCAACCATCAATGACCCGAGCTATTCATTCTCATTACCCAATCTTTCAGATTGGGAATCTATTGTTTCGTCCAGCGCGGACGAGAAACAGCGATTGGAATTCGTCGGTGACGCCGTCATGCACCTTTCTGTAGCGTTATACCTTTACCGCCTCTTCCCGGATGCTGCGCCTGGCCTGTACACCGTGAGTTACGATCCCAGCAAAGGTGGAGCCACGAATTTCATTCGCATTTAGAATATACGCTCAGCTGTAAACGCCAACGCAACATTCACTCACCTTATGGTCAAGGCGGGCGCATACGAACTCCCATCGCAGTCTCATAGTACGAAAGCCGTAGCAGACTCGTTCGAGGTAATTGTAGCAGCGCTTTACTTGGAACGTGGTCTTGCGGATGTCTGCGCATGGGTCCAGGAGCAGTACGCGCCCTTGATTGCTGCCGCTCGGGAATCGTATGATAAATGGTTAATCATGTTCGTTATCTTGATCAAAGTCTCCAGGCTGATCCACCTGGTCAGCCTTACGACCTCGGACCGCAACTCCCCCCTTCTGTCAACCAAGCGGCATCGGGGCCCGCTTGACCCTGCGAGCACCCCGCTACTCAAGAAAATCCGGCTTTCTAGCAGGCGTAGTTCCCCGCGGAGTACGCTGAGTAATCTGCTGCTGTACCTTCTCGCTTTGCTCCCTCTGACTGCGATGGTTAGTGGCACAGCGTGTGATCAGTCGGATGAAATCAAAGGGCAAGGTTAAGCTGTGCTGGCCGACCAAGAAATCGAAACTTCCTCTCCAGATGCGCCTTCATAGCCTTGAACTTCCTGCGCCTGAACCTCCGAGTCAGGGGCCATCATCTCTTGTGATTGATCTTACCATGGATGGCGAATCTGATGGCGAGGAAGCGGCACCACCAAATGCAACGCAAGCTTCCCAGCCCAGCTTCGAGCCACTTGCCTTGTCTCGGAACTGCCTCCCTCCGGTGGGTAAATCTCCATGGCGTCGGCTGTGTAAATCACCGTTCTCGTGATCCCTGAACTGCATGCTTGTTACCTGTTTCCAGTCGCAATCTGATACCACCCCTCATTCCGATCAAAGCTCCTACAAACACACCATTTCTCACTGGCCTCCGCAGCAAGGTTCTACAGCATCAGTGGCATTATCACACTTATCTCCAGACTCTCCTTCACCACCTGTCGCCTCTCTCATCGCTACGCCACCTGGTCGTGTAACCACCGTCGTTCCGCCGGCCAGCTTTGAGTTCTTTAGGCGATCGGGTCTCTCGCAACCCCCCCAATCGGATAATATACATATTCTCACCGGCACGTATGGGAACCCGATCGTCATTGAGGACAGTGAGACTGAAAACTGAGTTCGCCGCCCGTTATTTTTGTCTTGATGTTTTCTCCCATATCCTTAATATCATATTCAATTTCTGTGCACGGGAATTCTTGACCGCACGGGAGTTACAAAGATACTGGCAACATGATGTGACTGTAATTACAAGCGACCAGCGGCAACAAAACATGGTGCCGAGTTAAAAGGTAAAGCCGCTAGGTCACGATCTCATCCATCAGTATCACGGGAATGATGGACATCCTATGCAGCCGCGAGCCGCTTCAAAAGTGTTCCTGGATTTCACAGTCAAACCAGTGAATGACGAAATTATCGAACAATGGTCGAACCTTGGCAAATGTAAACACGACGTTGTTGCTGGTGTGTTGCAACGTCGCCTCCTTGATGGCCTTGGCCAGCACGCCGGGCCCGCAAAAGTATGTCTGTCACGGTATTAGGAATCTCTTCGAATGAGATGTGGAACGGGAACTTACGCCAACTTTGGTCTTGAGCTGGCTTGTGCTACCGGGTAGGTACTGACCGATTTCAATCGCCTCCCGGATCCGACGGTAAATGCTCTTCCATTCGGGCCGGCCGAACATGGTACGAGTGCGGAGGAGTGTCAGAGGATCATACTCGGCACCAGCATCATTGACTGCAATGTTCCAAAGCATGTTTTCGTCGATCTTCTGAGTCAAGTAGATATTGATGCGGAGGAAGTTGGCTGGGATGGGGGATGAACAAGTACACCGAGCCGAGTGACGGTACTCACGGTCGAATTGAGCGGCCTCAACGTCTTGGAGAAGGGATTGGAACCAGCCAAAGGAGGGTGCGTCGCGACAAACCCAAAAGAACTCGACGCGACGGAGAGAGCCAAGGTCCCCCTTCTTTTGACGGTACCAAATGTGTTTCAGAATGGACGCAAAGGGAGTTACGCCTATGGAGGTGCTTTGGGTGAGTCAGGGAGTGGTGGAGGGGGAGTGAACGGGGACATACCGATGCCGGCACCGATAAGTATGGCGACCTCATTATCAAAGACGTCCTCTGCAGGGGCACCGTAGGGGCCGTCGATGTGAACTCGAGGGAGAGGACGAGCCAGGGAAGACGAGTCGAGCTCGATAAAGTCACCGCGGGTTCCGTCGCACTGGGCTTCGTCCTTTTCGACACCCTTCATGGCGGCCTTTGTCATTGCGGCCACGACTGAGGGCCCGCATCCGAGACGTTCGCCAAGCGCATGCGTCCAGTCACCGGCCTGGCGAATGTGTACGGAGACATAGGGGTCTTCGGGAGCGGACGTAATGGTGAACTGCAGGGAGATGAGTGTTGGGTAGAAGTGCGGGAAGGGGATACGTACGGGATGCCACTGGAAGCGGGAAATCTCAGGGACTTGGATAAAGAGCCACTGGCCGGCTGTGTACTTGAAGGTTGGTTTTACGATGCGGAGTTCCATAGCGCCACTCGGGTGGACGAGGACCTTTGAGAGCCTGGTTGGTCTTCTTGCGCGATATTCACGGTAGATGCGCTCTGCAAAGTAAGCGATTCCGGGCCAGATGGTGAACCTCCAACTCTCGTAGCCGAGACAGTGTTCAGTGGAGTAAAAAGGGAAGGAGGATGTGTAGTCTGGATTGACGGAGTCGCGGACGAAGCAACCGGTGGCGTGTGAGTAGAGACCGATGAAGAAGAAGAAGGCGAGGTGGTGAGTGTACCAAAAGGCCTCGAAGCACTGGTGACGAATTTTGCGGTGAGCGGTTGAGTAAATGAGGACCATGATAAGGAGCATGAAGTGGCCAGTGATGCCGCCAGCCTGGGTGTAGTGGATGTCGAGGGCCGTCTCTGTGCGAACCTCTGCCGGGGGGTGAGTTGGGGTGGGGGGAGAGTGGGGAGGACGTACGGGTGCGCTCGATGTTGAAGAAGTTGACGTAGTGGGCGGTTGCGTGTACCACGGACCAGAATGCCATGGAGTAGGCGACCTGGCGGTGGAACCAGATGTTTTCGTCTGCGGGGAAGAGCCAGACTAACTTTGGGCGGACGACGGTGATGACATTGCGCAACATGGGGACGAGAAGGAGAGCGGCATCAAAGGCGAGGGCGAGGCCTGCGCCCCTGGAGGCCCAGACGGACCATGTGAGGCCATTGAGGGCGGAGAGCCTCTGGTCTGTTGCCTAGGTGAGGGTAAGCGCGGGGTGGGAGGGGGAGAGGGACAAGGGACCTGGAGATACCAGCCGAGTGCAAACAAGGCGAGCTGAGCGCCGTAGAAGAAGACGTTGAACAGCAGACGTCGCGGTGCGAGCAGCTCCCTGCGAAGCCACATGGGGGGACAGACGAGAGGGGTGGATGTATGCGCACTGGCCAAATCGGGTCGTGGGAGTTGCACGCGTCGCCGCAGAAAAGTTGCCAAAAACGTCGCCTCCAACGTCCTCCCCGACGATGGCCCAGACACGCCCCGCCCCGCCCCCCGTCGACATCCCCGCCCTCCACGCCGCCGCACGCGTCCTCCACGACCACTTCCTCAAAGACGTCCAGTCCATCCCCGACCTCGCTGACCTCCTCCCCTGTCCGTGTTCTCCTCCTCCCTCCGCCCCCCCGCTCACCCCCTCCCAGCCACAGGTCCTCCTTCCTCCGCGTCCTACAGCGTCTTCCCCGACGACTATCGCGTCCCCTTCCAGAAGCGCAGGCTCGTCGGCATACCCGATGCCCTCTTTCAGTACTACAACAGTGCGTCCCCGCAGTCCCTCTCCCCTCCCCGCTCATCCCTCCATCAGCCACCAGCGTCACCTCACACATGGGCCTCGTCCCAGAGATAGAGCGCGTGTGGATCTCCATCGACCACAAGCTCTTTCTCTGGGACTACATACACGGGTCCGTCTCTCCCCTCCCTCCCCTCCCCCTCCTCACCTCCCCACAGCCAGGACATCACCTCCTTTGTGGACCAACCGGACGTCATCACCCACGTCGCCGTCGTAAGTCCAAAACCCGCCGTGTTCGTCGACGAAATATCCTCCCTCATGGTCTTGTGTACACCCGTCTCCGTCCTCCTCATCGGCCTGTCAACGTCCCCTCTCCCTCAAACTAACCGCAGAGACATCAAGATGTATGCCACAGACATGTCCGTCTCAACAGACGTAGAAATGACTTCCGTCGTCGGCACCCCTCAGGGTCGCATCTTCATGGCTGGCTCTCAGGACGGCTGTCTCTACGAGCTCCATTACCAGCAATCAGAGTCCTGGTTCGGAAAGAGAGTTCACCTCATCAACCATTCCGTCGGCGCGGTCCAGAGCCTCTTCCCCCGCTTCTCTTCTCCCAAACCAGACGGTCGGTCCTCCCTCGATACCCTCTCCTCCGCTTACCTTCGTCTTCCTTCTAGACCGCATCGTCTCCGTCGTCTCCGACCACAGGCGTAATTGTTTGTACACCCTTTCCGCCAAAAACGTCATTTCTCTCTACCATCTCGCCTCAGAAAAAGCAGTTCAACACGTGCAGACCCTCGCCAACCTCTACAAGTCTGCTCAAGAAAAAGCCCCCGCCTCCCCGACAATAAACCCGTCTAACTTCCAGATCGTCGCATTGCACGTCATTGACCCCACTGAATCTCGTGTCGGCGTCCAGCTCGTAGCCGTCACCATGAACGGTGTTCGTCTCTATTTCTCCCCAGCTTCCCCCAGCTTTTCGTACGCCCCAACTACAAATCCACCCGGAGCTCTACGCCCTCTTCAACTTATACACGTACGCCTCCCTCCTCCAAATCTCTTCCACCCCGACGAACTGGCTCGCCCATCAAACCGCGCCACATCTTACAGCGCTGCTCGCGTCGTCCCACCACCTCCACCATCTCGTCCGTTCATCGTATCTGGCCTGGAAAATTCTTGCTATCAGGATGGTCTCACCATTTCAGCCCAGCCAGGCGATACCGATGGCACTGACTTTTTGCTTTGTACGTCCCCTGACCTGACCCGCATAGGCGCACTCGGCCAGGTATCTACATCTGCTCAACAGTACGTCACAACCTCCCAGCCAACCACATATACGGCTCCCTCGTATGCAACGAGTGGGAACCAACGCCAACCACTGACAGAGTATGCCACCCTGTTGGCAATCCCCGGACGAACTTGGGCAATGGCCAGCGTGCCACGGTCATCGTTGCCACCTTCCACTGCACCATCACCCGCCGTCATCAACGAATTGGCGTTGCAGTTTTCGGAGCCCCCTCGACAATTCATGATTCTCACCAACGTCGGGCTCACGTTTCTCGTAAAGCGAAGAGCATTGGATTATCTAAGGGCCGTCATCGAGGAAGCACAATCTGAAGGTGCTGTTCAGCCAATCATCGAGTTTAGGGACAGGTAAGTGCTCACCCATTGATCTTGCCCGGTCACACTGACCTCCTACATTGTAGCTTTGGAAGAGACCAAACATGTGCCATGCTTCTCGGACTCGCCTGTGGAAATACATTTTTGGACACTGGCGATCACTCTATGCCTGGCACTCTGTGTACTCTGAGTCCTGATGTCGCAAACATTGCAAAGCAGGCGTTCTATGACTTTGGCGAACGTCCAATCTGGACGGAGAGGGTGACATACGGCACGAGTAAGTCCCTCTCTCGCTTTCCTCCTAGCCGCGTGATCAGCTCCCACTTAAGGCGAAAGCTCGGGAAGTGCCATATTCAGTGGTCGCAAAGAAGGATTTGCCATGTATTTTGCCCGCCTCATCCGGCCGCTTTGGAAGGACAAGATAACCAAGCCCGGGTGTGTATTTCGATTCTTTTCTTCTCCATCATGTACCCATTCGTGTTCGCTGCGCAGTGCTTTTGGTCTTCAAGAGTTGAACGTGGATGACAACTTGCTCGTTACTGTCCAAAAGAACTTGTATGCTCTCAAGGAGTTCTTGGACAAGAACCCTCACCTCTTCCACTCTACACCGGGTGATCCTGCTGCATCACGTAATACGGTGGGTCATGAGCAAGAAGCATGGAAGGTTCATCTTGATCTCTCGGTTTCGGTGCGATATTCTGACACTTCTCTCAGGCCGAACAAAATTCAGTGGCCCAACTTCAGGCTCTTCTTACGAGAACGATCGAAGCCATGTCCTTTGTGCTCTTGCTGAGTGACTATCGATTAGGCGAACTGATAGCCCAGTGAGCATCCCCTTCTGGTTGTCATATACCCGGCTTGACATGGTATGAGATGTGATCCCGAGAGTCAGAAACTGGTGACTGCTATGACCTATGAGGAACTGGTCACCACTCAGAATGGAATCAATGCATCGCGCGCACTGGTTAACGTCGTGATCGATCAGCAGATTGGTCAGCAGATCAGCGTAAGTTTGGCCGTACATGCCTACTGAGCTATGTTGACGGTGTGATCAGGTGGACACCATCAGCGAGGTTTTGCAGCAAAGATGCGGCTCTTTCTGCAGTACCGATGACGTTATGTTGTACAAAGCATGTAAATTTCCTCGTGGTGAGCGCCCTAATTGACGGTTCTGATATAGGCCCGAGAAAACGTCCGCAAGGCAGTCGAATCGCGAAATCCTGCCGAACGACAAAATTGGTTAGGGGAGTCATTGAGGTAATCGCTCCCTCCACACCCCGTCACTTCCTCATTCAACTATTTGTTAGATTATTCACGAAAGGGGCACGGATATTGGAATTCGAAAAGATCCGTGAGGTGTGCGATGAATATCGAGAGTTGAGTTACGCAAAAGGTCCGTGAGCGCACATGTACAACTCACTCCACCAACTCATGCACCATCAGGCGCCATTGAACTCCCTCTGAGCTGCGCACAAGCAGCGGATCCCGACAACGTTGGGCTCGAGTATTGGTTGTCGGGATGTCCATCTAACGACGATCGCGCAAAAATTTTCAAACAACGTACCGACTGTTATCAGCTCGTCCTCCGTTCTCTCGACTCGTTCGAGGAGAAAGCCTCCCGTGCTCAGACACCGGCCGAGGACCTTGATACGATTCGAAACCACGCGTATACGCTCGCTTTTTCCAGTGATGATGAGATGTTTCACTCAACGCTGTACGACTGGTTAATTGGCAGAGGGCTGGCTGATGAGCTATTGGCTGTATGTGCGTTTCACTCTCCTCAGACTATCGAATGCTGACAGGCGTGAAGTTGCGACCCCAATACCTTGAGGCCCACCTTCGGCGGGAGCCTATTACACTCCCAAAGTATCAACTACTGTGGCAGTTCTATGTCAAAGATGGCCAGCCCCTACGTGCCGCCGAGGTGCTTGCTATTTTGGCAGAGTCTACAGAGTATGTCACAAGAACTTTTACTGAATTCTATTGATGTAAATTGTTCCCAGCATTGACGTGGAGTTGAGCACACGGATCGAGTATTTCACGCTTGCCGTTGGAAATGCCAAGTCTCACCCAGTCACCGCGAGTGGCAGGCATGAGACCGCCATCGCATTCCTCACGGACCTTGAAGAAAAGCTTGATGTGGCTCAGGTACAGCTCGAGGTGTACAATGCACTCCTTTCTCATGCGAGCAACCCTGGCGAGGAAGGTCACAGGATCAGACAATTAAACAAGAGGTTGTTCACCATGTCTGAGGTGTGCCATCTAAATCTCCCTGTCTCTTCTCATCTGACCACAATCCATTAAGCTTTACCAACATTATGCAGAGCCCTTCGACCTGCTCGTCATGAAACTCCTGATCCTTCGCGTATCGGAACACCGGGATGAACACATTGTTCGACCCATTTGGGAACGGATATTCGAAGACGGTAGGGAAACTTTGTTTGTCGTACCCGCGTGGTTAACGCCTTGTTCAGCTTTGGAAAAGGACGCAGATGCGCAGACGCACGCAGATCACATCATAGCGAGCGTTGTCCCGCTAGGAAAGCGATTCTATCCCTCCGAAAGTGCATTCCCGCTACGTAAGTCGATCATTCTTACCCCCCACAGGGACATGATAGACGCTTATTATCCAGGATATATCGCGACCCTGCTTATCTCTTTCTCGCTGCGGAACAAGGCACAGCTCCCAAAAGGTTGGGCTCCTCGAATTTTGGTTCAATGCAGCGTGCCACACGCAGAAATATGGGATGTTTTGCATGACATGTACGAGTCACATGTAGGTCTTTACAACCTTCGTGCACGGTAGGTTACTGAGGAGATTGTATGTCAGGTCCCACCCTTCAATCATCAGGCCAGTGTTCAGGCGATATCCGCTGACATTGCTATCCTGCTCAGTGATTGGCTAGAGGAGGCCAAACGACCGCAATCATCAACTGTACGCGCGGAGCTGCCCGCTGGCCGGATGGACATAGCTGTTGGGCAATATCTTACCGAGCTAGACTCGAGCAACACCGAGACGAGGGTCATATATGAGGGCATCAAACGCCAACTGCGGCGAAATTGGTGAATGGATGGGATATAACTTACGTTGTCCATTAGCTATCTATGTGTAGTTGATTTCGGAGCACAAGATATATGGACGTGTCTCAATTGACCTCGAGAATTGAATCCTCAGCCCACGTCAAAAACCGTTCCGCCCACTTGCGAGTATAGCGATATACTTTGTACAAGGCCCTGAAAGTAACATGAGCCATCTTACTGAGGAGGCAGTCACATCGCTGACCTTGCGGCCCCAATCACAATAAAGATGACGATCACTGCGGCAGCTAGGTCTCTGTCGTTTCCTCTTCTGGTCCTGTTCCCTCTCCACCGGGCGATCCACTGGAGTGGCCCCATGAAGGGTAGTGTCAGAATCATGTGGATGAGTGACCCTACCCCTACCATGGGTAGGCCCAACAGGAACCTACGGATGAAACGACCAACTAAACCAGGAGGTTCGGGGAGACGGGCCGGAACGTGTGCCCTGAACGACTGGGGAACCTCGAGCTCTGGGGGTAAGATGTCTAGGTCACGGAGAATTTGAATAGCTGCCCGGACCAAATCTTGCGCGACGTCAAGTGGGGAGACAAAAAAGTACGTCGTCCCAAACATGGACTGCTCCTCTATCGAGGCAAGGAAATAACTTGTGACATATGACGAAAATATGACCAAAAGGACAAATAAAAAAGACGATAAGAAGCCGACGACAACTGGGGATAGACATGAGCCGGCAGTCGATCGACGGACTAGAGCAGTGACACCTACCTGGATTCGTCCCCAAACCATACGCCTTGGTCCGGGCGAAGCGGTAATGAAAATGGCATTGAGGACAGCGCCAAAATGCATTGTTAGAATGAGATGACAATCTCCATTTCTGCAGACATTTGACGTGAACGTACTTGCGCGCGCGCGTACATAATTAGCAACGCAGCCGCCTGGCAGCTTGGCCGAGCCTGCTCACACTGATAGTGCCTGCACAGAGACATGGTCTGAACAGCCTTCCCAAAGAAGGGTTTGACTCGTCGCTATCGTAGCAAATCCGGCACTGTCTCTCCTGTTGGCCGGTGCCAAAAGTTCTCGGGGAGGCTTGTTGGTGGTCGTTGGACATGTTGTTGCGTGCACAGCGAAAGAACTAGTTGCTAACCCTTGCACACGCTCGGGGCCTCAGCTTCACGGTCAGTCGAGAGTCACAGACTCGTCACACAGTACATAGTCACACTCTTTTACTAATAGTATAGCCAGATCGAGAGGGTAGACCATTTTGATAATAATAGTAATAATAAATTCTGAACTCAGCGCGGCATTGCAGCGGCACACAACCCAGTGTGATTGGACAACGTGACAACATTTTCCAATAATCTCGACGACTTGAGCTCACCGAGAATGAACTCGTTCGACTTTGTGATATGTTGTACGTGCTTACACCAGTGTGTGGACATGCATAATTGAGTGAGGAAGTGGTAGATTCCAAAGAGCTGCCAATTGGCCATGAGCTGCTGGGTACTGGCCCGTAAACGCCCTGATCCACTATCATTGGGCGCTAGACACGACGACGGTCAAGAACTTGAGGTTATTTTTTACCACTCGTCGTTTTCCGTCCAGCCAAACACTGATGGAACTATGTCGTCCTAGCAGCGCATGTCCTCAGAGAATCCAATTAGGAATAATTGATTCAGGGATGGCAACGATTCTTGATTCGCCGACATGGACCCATTCATTGCA
>JBBPSX010000427.1:0-12841 GCA_038093815.1 Neoboletus cf. brunneissimus | reverse complement strand
AGGGCGGGGAGTAGGATGGAGGAGGTAACTCGGAGTGGGGACGAGGACGGATGATGAAGAGTCCGAGTGGTGTCAAGTCGTTAGACCAGGCAAGGGAGTGTCGTTAGAGACAATGATAGCCTCCCTAGGCGAGGAGGGACGAGGATGAGGGGCGAGGTACAGGTGTGCAGACGGTTCTCACAGGTGTGAGACAGGGGCTGGAGCCGAAAAAGGGATAGGGGCTAGGACGAGTTGTAACAGTTCCCCTCTGCAACCCCACCCATAGGCCCCTCTGTACCACCACCTTTGTACCTGTTACAACTCGCCTAACCCCTATCCCTTTTTTGGCTCTAACCCCTGTCCCACATCTGTGAGCATTGTCCATACACCTGTACCCCCCCCCCTGTCCTCGTCCCTCCTCGTCTAGGGAGACCGTCATCATCCCTAACGTGACTCCCTTGCTTGGTTTTACAACTCGACACCACTCGGACTCCTCGTCTCCCGTCGTCACCCCCACTCCGAGTTACCTCCTCTGCCCTACTCTCCACCATAGACCCGTTCCCGTGCCTATCCAGGAACGACCTCCCTCCCCATCACCTTGGACCTTCACCAGTCACATCTGGGGATTTTCCCCATCACTGTCCTTCGTCCTCATATCTGCCCAGGATCTTCCCCTGACGCCCTCATACGCTTTTCCCCTTCTTTTTATTCACCTTGTAGACTTTCATTTGCCTTACCGTTGGTGCTATCCGCACACCCCACACCCTAGTCATATGTCCACTGACATCATGCTGTAGTATTTCCCTTCGCCCCACTTATGCGGCCCCTACCCTCACTTATTTCACACCTGGCACTTTAGCTTGCACGTCCTTTTGATGGCCCTGCCCTTTGCCCATACCCTTGGCCCACATTTGAGCTCCTCTTGATTCGTTTACTTATATACCGGACCTTTTAGCATACTTATTCCCTATCTTCGTCTTGCCTGGTATTCCTCTAGTACCTCGCACCTGGTACCTTCCTAGTACCTTGTATCCATGGACTTCCCCTAGCGTTGTAGCACCTGTACTTCGCACCTCATGACAATGTCCATCCCTTGATGATCTTCTACTGCTGTCTGGCGCCCCCGTCAGGACTTCCTCAATTAGAAGATCCCACCAGGTCTACATCCCAGCCTACCCGGTTGGAACGTAACAAGGAGGAGACTAGAGAGTTCCTGTTCTTCATCAGGGATAGGGATGTCAAGGTCAATAGACTGTTCCGATTCTCCTTTGGAGGGAGGGTTTTCCTTGGTGTTGTATGGGGAATCTGAGTAGGTGGCATGCCACCCGTAGCTCTCGGAGGGGTAGGAAATGGTGGGCAGTTTACGGTGATAGTAACTGTGGTGAGGAGAGCTTAGCTTTTGTTACAGTTCAACCTAGGGTGGTCAACCGTAGACCCGAAAGGTAGAAGCTCCTAGGAGAGAGGTGCAGGATGCGATGTAGAGGTGGTACAGGGAGTGCCTAAGGGCAGAGACACAGAGAGGGACGAAAATCAGAGGTCCCAGTCAACTCAGGTCAAGTGCCTTATTGTCAAGTACGAAGGATACAAAGAGACAAGGCCAGTCCAGTGACAGGTGAAGTCAGATTGCGCAAAGGGGAGCTTTCAGAGTGTAGATTTGGAAAGCTAAGCTAGGGTACAAGAGCGCTAGCTAGCTGTTTAAGTAGTGTACCCTACTGCACACAGACCAAGTCAGGAATGGTAGGTACAGGGTGAAGGGGAAAGGGTGCACATGGTGTCTGAGTGGGGGTACTACAGCAAGGGCACGAAATGGAATGGAACGGAGGCAATAGCCGGAGATGAAAAGCAGAAATGAAAGGGGCACTGCCCAGGGCAGAGGGGAAGGGTTTGGAAAAGAACCTGGGCTAGGCTGTGTGATTTAGAGTTTAAATGAAAAGGGGCCGTGATTGACCGTGATTCATGAAAGTGCAAGACGTAAGAAGTATGAGGAGCATAGGTAAGGTCGGGACAAGTGAACAGAAGTGTTACGTTCCAACCGGGTGGCCGGAAATGTAGGCCTGGTGGGGTCTTCTAATCGAGGAAGTCCTGATGGGGGTGCCAGACAGCGGTAGAAGACCATCAAGGGATGGACATTGGCATAAGATGCGAAGTACAGGTGCTACAACGCTAGGAGAAGTCCATGATGCAAGGTACTAGGGGAATACCAGGCAAGACGAAGATAGGGAATAAGTGTACTAAGGTGTCCGGTATATAAGCATATGAATGAAGAGGAGCCCGAATATGGGCCAAGGGTGTGGGCAAGGGGCAAGGACGTCAGAAGGACGTGCAGGCTAAAGTGCCAGGTGTGAAGTAAGCGAGGGTGGGGGCCATGTAAGCGGGGCGAAGGGGATTACTACAGCATGGCATCAGTGGACGCATGACTAGGACAAAGGGGTGTGCCGATAGCACCAGTGGTAAGGTAAATGAAAGTCTGCAAGGTAAATAAGAAGACACAGAAAGCGTACGAGGGCGCCAGGGGAAGATCTTGGGCAGATGCGAGGATAAATGACAGTGATGGGGAAGATCCCCAGATGTGACCTGTGAAGGTCTGGGGTGATGGGAGAGTAGGGCGTTCCTGGACAGGCACGGGAACGGGTCTATAGCGGAGGGTAGGACGGAGGAGGTAACTCGGAGTGGGGTGAGGGCGGAAGACGAGGGGTCTGAGTGATGTCTAGTTGTTGGACCAAGCAAGGGAGTCACGTTAGAGACGATGACAGCCTCCCTAGATGAGGAGGGATGAGGACGAGGGGTGAGGTACAGGTGTAGAGATGGCGTTCACAAGTGTGAGACAGGGGTTCGAGCCGAAAAAGGAATAGGGGCTAGACAAGTTGTAACAGTCATGGTCAGTCACAACCCCATTTCATTTAAACCTTAAACTACACAGCCTAGCCTGGGTTCTTCTTCAAACCCTTCCCCTCCATCCTGGACAGTGCCCCTTTTCATCTCCACTCTTCATTTCTGGCTATTGACCCCATTCCATTCCATTTCATGCCCTTGCTGTAGTACCCCTGCTCGGACACCTTGTGCACCTCCACCCCTCTGCCCTAGACTTACCTCTCCCAGCCTGGTCTGTGCACTGTAGGGTACCCTATTTAGTTCTCTCACCTGCTACCTTGTACTCTAGCTTAGCTTCCCAAATCCACACCTTGAAGCTCACCTTTGTGCAATCCCACTTTGCCTGTCACTGGACTGACTTAGTCCCTCACACCCCTTCACACTCGACAACAAGGCATTCAACCTGAGTCGACCAGGACCTCGAACCCTTGATCCTTGTCCCCACCTGTGTCTTTGCCCTTAGGCATCATTTGCACCTTGTCTTTGTCTTTGCCTTTGCCTCTCCAGTTGGAGCTTCTACCTTTCAGGTCTACAGTCATCCATCCCTAGGTAGAACCATAATAGTAGCCAAGTGCCAAGTCGAAGCTGTTAGAGCTCCAATGATCCCACAAGGAAGAGATGCTGCTCAACCCGCTAGTAAGACCTGAAAGCCAACAACAAAGTGGATTAGACTGGGGATTCCAGTCATGGAGTATCTACTTTATATATGTTACAGGATTGTGCACAGACCATGCTTGGCACAGGAATTATGAGTAAGAAGATGACTAATGTGAGAAAGTGGTGAGTAATGAAGAAGCAGCATGTGAGAGAAGAGCAGAAATTAATAACACATGCTGATAATGTCATGGGTCTAGACCTGTCACATGTGTGTTCCCATGGTCACGTGCATGCCTCAAGAAATGTTTGAAGTTTGAAGTGTTAAGTTATGATTAGGTTAAAAATGAAAAATAAGGTCTATATTATTACACTATCTCCTCTTTAAGACTTATATTCTAGGCAAGTCCCTTGAAAGTTCATTTCAGTAAAGTTTTTATAAGAAGAAAATAGAGAGTTGAAATTGGAAAGTGTGAGTCTACAGAGTTTCTGAGGCACAGGAGGGTTTTGATGATGGAATTCAACTACTGCATCTAGTATAGTGTTGATAATATTGCCTGATTCCCAAGTTTGGTCTGTTTTGTCATAGCCTTTCCAATGAATGAGGTATTCTAACTTTCATCCCTTCATCCTTGAAGCTGCCACATATTCTACTTCAAATTGTTCTTCTCCTTCTTCATCAATCTTGATTGGGCCAGGATGTAGTACAGGTTGTCCTGGGAGTGTTTCTTTGTAGGGTTTTACCCAAGAGATATTGACTACTGGGTAAATTTTAATGGTTTGAGGTAATTTAAGTTTGATGGTGTTAGGAAGAACCTCTAAGATCTCGTAAGGTCCTATCCATTTTTGCGTCAGCTTCTTGGTGGTATAGGGAAGGTTGAGTTTATCCATGGAAAGCCACACTTTTTGTCCTTTTTCATAAGAGGGTGCTTCGGACTGGGTTTTATCTGTGGTGCATTGCATTTGTCCTCTAGTTTCTTCTAAAGCTGTTTCTACCTTCTTATGGCTTTTTCTCATTTGATTGGCAAATTCCCCTGCTAAATTGGATGCCTTTCCTTCAAAACCCATGCATAGGGGATAGTTATGTGTGATGGTGAAAGGAATGGTTCCGGTTGTGGTGGTAAGGGAATTGTTGTGGTGGAATTGTGCCATTTTGATCCAGTCGATCCATTTCTCCTGGCATTTAGCCATGTAAGTGCGGAGATACTGTTCCAATTCCCAATTAATTCTCTCAGTTTGGCTGTCAGTTTGGAGGTGGTAGGCAGTTGACACTTTTTGGGAAATGCCCAGGAGTTTACACAGCTGGGTGGTAAAGTCCAATATGAACTGAGGTCCTCTATTGGAAACTATCATAAAGGGTAGTCCGTGAATACACCAAGCATTGTCTCTGAATAAAATAGCTAGGTCTTTTGAAGAGACAGTATTATAACAAGGAATGAAAATAACTTCTTTGGAGAAGTGGTCTACCATCACGCAGATGGCCATAAATGAATGTGAAGGTGGTAGGCCTGTTATGAAATCTACTGAGATGTCTTCCCAAGGGTGTTTAGCTGCAGGAAGTGGCATAAGTTTGCCGGCAGGGGCCTTGATCTTTCCTTTGGAAAGGGCGCACGCTTGGCAGCTATCTATATAATTTTTTACATCTTTTGTTACACCAGGCCATGAAAAGTATCATGTGAGAAGATGAATGGTCCATCCTTGTCCTGAATGTCCACCAATAGGAGAGTCATGACAGATATTTAGAACTTGAATACACAAGGACTCTGGTATAAATATTTTGTTTTTTGTGTTTTTAAAGATTTTTTGTTCAGAATCAAAAGTGTAATTATGAATAGAATCTATTCCCATTGAACTAGATTTAGTTTGTAGGGTATTGAAGAAGTTGGAGGATAAGGAAATATTGTTAATAAAAATGAAAGGTGGTAATACAGTAATGTTTGTGTTGTGATCTTGTACAGCATCCCTGTGATCTGGTCGTCATGAGAGGGCATCAGCTCGCCCATTACTTGATCTGGGTTTATAGATGAATAGATAATTAAACTCCTGTAAGAGTGTGTTCCATCAAGCTTGGCGACCAGATAGAGTTTGTGGCTTTTTCCAATATTCGAGATTTTTATGATCCATCCATATCTTGAATCCTTCTCTACCGATTAGGTAGTGCCCCCATTCTTCTAGTGCTCTGATGACTGCTAGAAGTTCTTTATCATAAATAGGGTAGTTTCATTCAGCACTATTGAAGGAATGTGATATAAAGGCACAGGGGCGCCATAGTCCATCATCACATTTTACTGAAAGGACCGCTCCGGTGGCGATATCTGAGGCATTGGTTTCAACTTGCATTTCCTTGTTTCGATCTGGATAAGCGAGGAGTGGCACTTCCTGGAATTTTCCTTTTAGGGTTTGAAATGCTGTTTCTTGAGCTGCTCCCCATGTAAATGGAGTATCTTTCTTGGTAAGATCATTTAGGGG
This sequence comes from Neoboletus cf. brunneissimus, assembly GCA_038093815.1. Classification (NCBI taxonomy): domain Eukaryota; kingdom Fungi; phylum Basidiomycota; class Agaricomycetes; order Boletales; family Boletaceae; genus Neoboletus; species Neoboletus cf. brunneissimus. Next base: position 6,928 of record JBBPSX010000427.1, on the reverse strand, counting down.
GTGTGCAATCTCAGCAAAACCTTCAATAAAGTGGCGGTAATAATTACATAGTCCAAGAAAGCCTTGCAATTGTTTCAGGCATGTGGGAGTTGGCCAGTCCAGGACTCCAGACACCTTCTTTTCCTGCATTTCTACCCCCTCTTTAGATACTACCATTCCTAGAAAGTCTACTTTTTCTTGAGAGAAGAAGCATTTTTCAGGTTTTACATAAAGATTGTTGTCCTGGAGCCTATGAAGAACTTCTTTTACAAAGTCCTTGTGTTCTTCACAGCTTTTTCCTTTAGTAAATATCATACAGTCATTGATATAAATAACTAGTACCATGTACATATCATTAAAGATGTCATTCATCATCTGTTGGAAGGTGGGGGGTGAGTTGGTCATCCCGAAATACATAACGATGGGTTCATAGGATCCAATGGGGGTAATGAATGCCCCTTTCCACTCATCGCCTTCTTTGATGTGTACATTGTTGTATCCCCATTGAAAATCTAGTGTGGTAAAAAGATCTGCATCTTTAAGACAGTCAATCAGAGTGGAAATTAAAGGAAGAGGATAGGCATTTTTAATAGTGCCTTCATTTAAATATTGGTAGTCCATTACTAATTGTTTTTTACTGTCCTTTTTGGGAATAAAGAAAACAGGTGTGGTTTGTGGGGACTTTGAAGGTCTGATATACCCTTTCTTGAGTTCTTTGTCAATAAACATATGGACTTCATCCATTTCTTGATCTGACAAAGGAATGACCCAACCCTTCTTAGGGATGAAATCAGGTTTTAGATCAATTGCATGATCCCAAGGCTTTGCTCTGGCATGTGTTCCAATTCCTTTTCAGAAAATATGTTTAAGAACTCATGATAGGTTTCAGGTACCTTTTCGGTTAACCCTTCTTCTATAGTGTGAATAGAAATACGTTCTGATGGGGCCAAAGGTGAAACAGCAATTGGTCCATGCCCCATTATTTTGCAATATGTTGTATATCAAGGAAAAGAAATTCTTTTGTGGACCCAGTCCACGTCAGGGTTGTGGCAGTAAAGCCAGTTGTAACCGATGATGAGGTGATGTGTGCCTAGTTTGGAAATGTAGGCATTGATCACCTCAGAATGTCCTTCTACAGTGATTATTAATGTAACCCCTTTTGTGACTTGTCCTATTGCTCCTTGAGAGCCGTTGGCATTGTGCACAGTGATAGGTCATGGAATATTATAGTATAGGATACCTTGTCAGATCATATATTGTTCACCAATGAAAGTATGGGAAGCTCTGGAATCAAGAAGTGCCTGAATGTGCTGGTTATGCCATTGGCCCTCCTTCTTGACTTGGATAATAGTGTTGAGGGAGAATTCTCTGCCATGAGAAAGTGTTGTGTTATTTATTGTTATTTGTTAAGGAATTTGATGAGAAGGAGAATTTTTAATTCTGGTGCTGTGCTCATGGGAGTCGCCCTTACAGAATGAGAATTGATATTGGCAAATACGTCATCTAAAGTACATACTGGAAAATCAGAATTGATGCAGTCTACTAGGGTGTTTTCGTCCATAGTGTTATTGTCCATACCAAGTGTATGACTGCCAAGAGAAAGAGAAGAAGAAATAGAAGAATGTTCATAAATACCCTCATCATCTACAAACTCTGTCCTTTTAAAGTATCCATTGCGCATTGCTTTGCCTCCACCTTGAACTTGTCCCTGTAGTAGGCTTCGGCCTTGGCCGAAATGAAGCTACCTTGTGATGTTGCTTGCTGAGCAATTGTCAGGGTAGGAACAGAAGGGAGGGGCTGGCCAGTATAGTGCTGAGTGTTACGTTCGAGCCTGGGTAGGCCCGAGACGTAGACTGGTAGGTGACTTCTTATCGAGGATGTCCTGACGGGGGCGCCAGAAAACGGAAGAAGGCGATCAAAGGTGTTGCATAGGTGGGGTACACAGATACAATGGGTATGGCTGGTATGGACAAGATACAAGTCCAGAGGTAGAACCAGTAAGCTGAAGCTAGGGTACAACTAGCTAGGATTGTCCTGTATATAAGGATAACGAATGAAGAGGAGCCCGAATGTGGGCCAAGGGCATGGGCAGAGGGTGAGGACGTCAGAAGGACGTGCAAGCTTAAATGACAAGAGTGAAATGTCCAAGGTAAAGGCCGCATAAGCGGGGGCGAAGGGGAATACTACAGCATGACGTCAGTGGATGCATGACTAGGGTAAGGGGTGTGCCGATAGCACCAGTGGTAAGGTAAATGAAAGGTAACAAGGTGAATAAGAACGAGGAGAAAGCGTACGAGGGTGCCAGGGGAAGATCCTGGGCAGATACAAGGATGAATGACAGTGATGGGGAAGATCCCCAGATATGACTGGTGAAGGTCCAGGGTGACGGGGGAGTAGGGCGTTCCTAGGCAGGCACGGGAACGGGTCTATGGCGGAGGGTAGGATGGAGGAGGTAACTCGGAGTGGGGACGGGGACAGATGACGATGAGTCCGAGTGGTGTCTAGTTATTAGACCAAGCAAGGGAGTCTTACTGGAGACGATGACGGCCTCCCTAGGCGAGGAGGGACGAGGACGTGGGGCGGGGTACAAGTGTACGGACGGTTCTCACAGGTGTGAGACAGGGGCTAGAGCCGAAAAAGGATAGGGGCTAGGATGAGTTGTAACACTGAGCAGCTTGCACTTCAGCCGGGGCAGAATAAAATGATGGATTTGGGACAAAGGTCCCAAGGTTATAGTCCCATAAGTACTGCTGCTGGGTTTGGGGGCGTGGAGCCCACTGGTTGGGATTGGTCAGACAATTAGGCCAAATATGGCCAACCTGTTGGCACCCATAGCAAGTGTGGTTATCGGGATGTGAAGGGGGAGAAGTTTGTTGGACACTAATGTCCATGGGTGCTCCTCCTTCCGGTTGAGTGCCAGTTGGAGTGAAGCGCTGATTATGCCCAGCCTGAGGCGGGTAGACATATTGACCCTGAGGTCATGGAGGAGGATGTGGGAAGAATGAACAAGATGGAGGTCCTCATTCTATTGCCATTTGCTCGTAGGAGCATCTGACTTTCCTGTATTGTTCCAGTAGATCATGGAATTTAGAGGCAGAACCATTCAACTCTTGTTGTTGGTAAATTCTAAAGTCTATCACCTTCTTCAGCAGACTGATAGAGTGATGGTTATCGATGTTGGCCTCTTTTACCAAGATTTTGTACTCTTGGAGGAAAATGTCAATGGACTTCCCATTTTGGCAAAGGGCTTCTAGTCATTTGAAGGCTTTGTATTCTAGAACATCTATTCGGAAGTATGCTTTGATGCTCTGTTGAATGTCAACCCAATTAGGCCATACCTTTTCTCCTAATCTTCCCCTTTGGATGAGTGTTTTGGGGTTGATGTGTTGTTTGTCCTCATTTTCCAGGAACATTTCAAGGGATAGTTGTGTGAAACTGGCTGCCTTGTCTTCTAGGCAAGAAAGTACTGCTATGGTTCAAAGTTTGTTTGATTTACATTCTTGGGCTTCTACCCACAGCTGCAGCTTTATCCACCAAAGACGGAAGGTTTTCCTATCCCTGTCCCATGTTCTGGGGTCTTTTACTCTTTTGGTTACATTATCCTTGTTACGGTCACGTAACAGAGTGTACTCATGATTCATACTTATTATCTTTTCTTTCAGTTTCTCAGTCATGTGACTAGATCACGTGTGTTATGGTTTGACCTGGGGAGGACGACCGTAGACCCAAAGGTGGAAGCTCAAGCTAAAGATGCAGGGATACAGAGGCTGGGTAGCGAAGGGCGCAGGTAAAGGCGAGGATCTATGGTCCGAAGCCTTGGTTGACTCAGGTCTAAGGCCTTGTTGTCGAGTATGAAGGGGTACGAAAGTCCTAGCTGGTCCAGTGACAGGCAAAGGGCTGATCATGCAAAGGTGAGCTTATTGAGAGTAGATTTCGGGAAGCTAAGCTAGAGTACAAATGCACTAGCTAGCTGTTTAAATGGGGTACCCTACTGCGCACAGACCGAGTCAGGAAAGGTAAGTATGGGGCGAAGGGGGGAGGGTGCGCGTGGTGTCCAAGTGGGGGTACTACAGCAAGGGCACGAAGGGGGACGGAACGGAAGTAGTAATCGGAAATGAAAAGCGGAGATGAAAGGGGCACTGCCCGGGGCGGAGGGGAAAGGTTCAGAAAGAACCCGGGCGAGATCAATGGAATGTAAGACGTAAGAGGCATAGGCATGGTGGGACAAGTGCGATAGAGAAGGAAAAAGGGTGGACTAGTAGGGAGAATCGTAACAACGTGCACACCACGTCTATTTATTTCTTCTTACCTTTCTCTAGGAGACAACGGACTCCATGCAATTCTGAGATACCCTTTGAGGGTCATGTGACAAGGTCATGTGCTAGCCCAGATCTCAGATGGACACTTTATCCATATATGGTTATATTCATTCTCACGTTCATCTCCATCTTTATTAATCTTCCATTCTGCCACACTGTGTGTGCGCCTCATGCTTTTCATTACCGTTACACTTCCATTTTACATGCATATGCCTCACTTACTTAATTACTGCTCGTCCTATGCCCTAGATCAGAGATCTAGATACAACATGTACAAACACTTAGTATGATATATAAACCCAGGGAGCTACGGCTGGTATCTCCAATCTAGTTCTCTTGGGAGTTTACACCCAATAGTTCCTCTCAGTTCACTCTCCTCTTCCTTGGTTGGTTTTAGTTGATTTTGCCTAAGCCTTGCTTTGGGCCATTTCAATCCTTTTCTTTCTCTAGGTTTAAATCAGCAATTCTTCTAATCAGATCATTGAGGGTATTGGGGTCTATCTTGAGGAGTCCTTACTGTTTGGTATCTTCCAACCAAACTCTGGGGATGTTGCAGGCAAAACGACATAAAAAGTACTTCCTACTACAGAGGTAATATCTCCTTCTCTGGTAGGTTTCGTAACAAGTTCTCTGGGGGCTGCAGCAACCAGGAACAAAACTACACATAAACTAACTGGTGGAATCTGATACGGATGCTGTTACAATTCACTCCTATGTCTACCCCTTTTCCCTACTCTTTTCCCTTTGCTCACCATGGTCCTGCCTATGCTTCTTACGTCTCACGCTCCCTTTAGTCATGGTCAGTCATGACCCCTTCCACTTAAACCTTAAAGCTACACAGCCTAGCCCAGGTTCTTCTTTGAACCCTTCCCCTCCACCCCGGGCAGCGCCTCTTTTCATCTCTGCTCTTCATCTCCGACTATTACCTCTGCTCTGTCCCATTTCATGCCCCTGCTGTAGTACCCCCACTCAGACACCACACACACCCTCTCCCCTTTGCCCTGTACTTACTATTCCTGACTCGGCCCGTGTGCAGTAGGGTACACTATTTAAACAGCTAGCTAGCACCCTTGTACCATAGCTTAGCTTACCTGAATCTACACTGTAAATGCTCACCTTCGCGCAATCCCACTTGGCCTGTCACTGGACCAGCTCAGTACTTCACATCTCTTCGTACTCAACAACAAGGCTATAGACCTGAGTCAACTGGAACCTAGGACTCTTGATCCTTGTTCCCCTCTGTGACGCCACCCATAGGCCCCTCTGTACCACCAGCTTTGTACCCCGACCCTCATCCCTCGTCACGAGCTTCTACCCTTCGGGTCTACGGTCGCCCATCCTAGGTCGAACCGTAACACTACCTCCCAAATCACTTTGGGGACTAATGAAATGATATAGTCTCAGCTGTAACCCTATGGTGGGGGCTATGTCAACCTTCGCAAACAGAGCACGACCTCTGCGTGGGTATCACCTCAAGGGAGGGATGAAGAAGAGTGGTGTAGATAATGAGACTAAACTTTGCTTCTTAGGCGATCCCCTAAAGGCATTGGGGGTAGATGAAGAGAAAGGTATGAAACAGAGTCCTTTAGCCCTAGGATCCAGGCAGTGTACTAGCAGTCTAATCCAAGTGTTATGGTCTCAAGGAATTGAGCCTAAAACACTGGCCAGACTAACTTATTGGGTGCACACCAGAACCACGTGAGGTAAGAATAGAGACAAGATGGAAAGTAGCTAAGTGCCAAGTCGAAGCTGTTAGAGCTCCAATGATCCCACAAGGAAGAGATGCTGCTCAACCTGCTAGTAAGACCTGAAAGCCAACAACAAAGTGGATTAGACTGGGGATTCTGTTACGTTTCACTTGTATGCCTACTCTCTTTCCACTCTATGATACACTTCTCTCATCCATGCTTTCTCTTTCGACTCCTCACATCGTGACTCATTGCACTGTGACTCATCACCAGTCTCTGTTGGTGCCTTTTACCTAAAACCTTAACAACCATACAGCCTAGCCCAGGTTCTCATTTGAACCCTTCCCTTCCACCCTGGGTAGTGCCCTTTTCATCTCCGTTCTTCATTTCTGACTACTGCCCCCACTCCATTCCACTTTGTGCCCCTGCTGTAGTACCCCCACTCGGACACCATGTGCACCTCCTCCCCCTTACCCTGTACTTACCATAACTGACTTGGTCCATGTGCAATAGGGTACTCTACTTAAACAGCTAGCTAGTTCTCTTGTACCCTAGCTTAGCTTACCCGAATCTACATTGTGTTACAATTCATTCACGCCGCTACTCTTTTTCCTTCACTCTACGATACACACTTCCCAACCATGCCTTTTCCTTCGCCTTACCGAGACTTATTGAACCGTAACTCATCTTACCGTGACTCGTCACCGGTCTTTGTCGGTGCCTGTTCATCTTAAAACCCTAAAACCACATAGCCTCGCCCAGGTTCTCTTTCGAACCCTTCACCTCTGCCCTGGGCAGGGTCTACTTCATTTCCACCTTTCATCTCCGAGTATTGGCTCCGCTTCCCTCCATTCCGTGCCCTTGCTGTAGTACCCCCGCTCGGACACTCTGCGCACTCACTTCCCTTCGCCCTACACTTGCCATTTCCATCCTGGTCTGTGC
>JBBPSX010000426.1:0-12846 GCA_038093815.1 Neoboletus cf. brunneissimus | reverse complement strand
GGCAGCCAAGGGTGTGTACTATTGTTTGTCTCACCAACCCTAAGCGAAATTCCCACAGGTGTTTGCAGTACACTTCATGCACTCCATTAAAGTGAAACATTGGAACACTTTTGGGAGTCACTGTACAAGGTACAAGGAGAATACCAGGTAAGATCAAGATAGGGATGCAAGTGTACTAAGAGGTCCGGTATATAAGTAAACGGATCAAGAGGAGCCTGAATGTGGGCCAAGGGTGAAGGCAAAGGGCAGGGTCATCAAAAGGACGTGCAAGCTAAAGTGCCAGGTGTGAAATAAGCGAGGGTGGGGGGCTGCGTAAGCGGGGCGAAGGGAAATACTACAGCATGATGTCGATGGACGTATGACTAGGGCAAGGGATGTGCCGATAGCACCGGTGGTAAGGTAAATGAAGAGTAACAAAGTGAATAGGAACAAGGAGAAAGCGTACGAGGGTGCCAGGGGGAGATCCTGGGCAGATATGAGGACAAATGACGGTGATGGGGAAGATCCCCAGATGTGACCAGTGAGGGTCCAAGGTGACAGGGGAGTAGGGTGTTCCTGGATAGGCACAGGAATGGATCTATGGTGGAGGGTAGGACAGAGGAGGTAACTCGGAGTGGGGACGGGGGCGGATGACGAGGGGTCCGAGTGGTGTCTAGTCGTTAGACCAAGCAAGGGAGTTACGTTAGAGACGATGACGGCCTCCCTAGGTGAGGAGGGACGAGGACGAGGGGTGAGGTACAAGTGTACAGATGGTTCTCACAGGTGTGAGACAGGGGCTAGAGCTGAAAAAGGATAGGGGCTAGGATAAGTTGTAACATCCATAGGTACAATACAAGGTACAAGGGAGGTACTGTTACAACTCCCTCTTACACTACCCTTTTCTCCTCTTCTCTTTCTCTCTTCCGCTTGCACTAGCCTCACCTATGCTTCTCATTTCTCGCGTTCCCTTCAGTTCCGGTCGGAAGTTCCGACGCACCTATGCTTCTCACCTCTTGTATTTCCTTTAGTTCCGGTCGGTAGTCCCGGTCGGTCACGGCCCCTTTTCATTTAAACCCTAAAACCACACAGCCTAGCCCAGGTTCTTTTCGAACCCTTCCCCTCTGCCCTGGGCAGTGCCCCTTTTCTCATTTGCTCTTCATTTCCGACTATTACCTCCGCACCACCCCCTTTCATGCCCTTGCTGTAGTACCCCTGCTCGGACACCATGCACATCCCCTGTCCCATACTTACCTTTCTTGACCCGGTCTGTGCGCAGTAGGGTACAATACTTAAACAGCTAGCTAGTACACTTGTACCCTAGCTTAGCTTCCCGAATCTACTCCTTGAAGCTCACCTTTGTGCGATTCAGCTTCGTCTGTCACTGGACCGGCTAGCCCCTTCGCATCCCTTGTACTCGACAACAAGGCCTTAGACCTGAGTCGACCGGAGCCTCGGACCTTCGATCCTTGCTCCTACCTGCGTCCCTACCTCCCAGCGTCTCGCACCCCCTCTCCACATCCCATCCTTCGCCTCACCCCTTGAGAGCTTCCACCCTTCGGGTCCACGGTCACCCTACCCTAGGTTGAACCGTAACAGGTACCAGGTAAAACAAAGATAGAGAACTATTGACTAAGGATCATTGTATATATAAGTATGTGTTACAACTCCCCATACACCTACCCTTTTCCCCTCCTTTCTCGCTCTCTTCCGCTGCCTTAGCCTCATCTCTACTTCTCATTTCTTGCATTCCCTTCAGTTCCAGTCGGTAGTTCCGACACACCTATGCTTCTCGTTTCTTGTAGTTCCTTCAGTTCCGGTCGGTAGTCCCGGTCGGTCACGGCACCTTTTCATCTAAACCCTAAAACCACACGGCCTAGCCCGGGTTCTTTTCCGAACCCTTCCCCTCCGCCACGGGCAGTGCCCCTTTTCATATCCACTCTTCATTTCCGACTACTGCTTCCGTCCCACCCCACTTCGTGCCCTTGCTGTAGTACCTGTTACGAGTATGGCCCATGTGACGGGTCACGGGCCAGACCTTCCCACGATCACGGAGGCGGACGAATGGATGAACATCCTGTCTACGCTAGGGGATGAGGCAGTGTGGAACACTGTCTTCGTGGAGGCTTTTGCGGAGGATCCCGTGGTGAGGACGTAAGCACGGACCCTTTTTCTTACTTCTCCCGCGACCCTTCGGTCGCTATTCCCTCTTCTTATTGATTCCGGTTGACTTCCTTCTGATTGGCCACGGACTCTATTCTCCTCAGTAGCATTCTCTCGCATGCTATCTCGTAGTTCTTCCGTTACTTATTACCACCGAGCGGGCCCTGAATTTCCACCATAAATAGCGCGTAGTTACCTTGTGTACGGTAACTTTGATCTACACTAAACTTCGTGTCTACAAGTTCCGAGATCACATCTCCCCGACCTCGCCTCGCTTCTCTCGGCTCATTCCCCGCTCCCTTCTCTAGGAAGTAACGCCCCTGTCAGTACATCGCCTCGGAGACCTAGCCCTTGGCTTCTGGAAAGTCCACTCGGGACTTAGCGGACACGAATCGTGTCACTTGTTACCGTCAAACGTAACAGTACCCCTGCTCAGACACTATGCACATCCCTTCCCCTTCGCCCTCTACTTACCGTTCTGGGCTTGGTCTGTGCATACTAGGGTACATTACTTAAACAGCTAGCTAGCGTACATGTCCTGTAGCTTAGCTTCCCGAATCTACCACTTGAAAAGCTCATCCTTGTGCGATCCGACTTCGCCTGTCACTGGACCGGCTAGTCTCTTCGCATCCTTGTACTCGACAATAAGGCCTTAGACCTGAGTCGACTGGAACGTCGGACCTCTGATCCTCGTTCCTAACTGTGTACTCGTCCTTCGACACTCTTAGTCTGCCCTCGTACTTCGACCCTTGCGAGCTTATACCTTTCGGGTCTATGGTCGCCCTATCCTAGGTCGAACCGTAACAGTATGAGTTTGAGAGGAGCCCAAATGTGGGCCTAGGGCATGGGCAAAGGGCAAGGACATCAGAAGAACATGCAAGCCATAGTGATAAGTGTGAAATAAACAAGGTAAAGGCCATGTAAGTGGGAGTGAAGGGCAAACTACAGCATGACATTGATGAGATGCATGGATAGGGCAAAGGGTGTGCAGATAGCACCAATGGTAAGGTAAATGAAGAGTGTCAAAGTGAACAAGAAGCAAGAAAAAGTGTATGAGGGGAGCTGGGGGGAGATCCTGGGCATATACAAGGACAAAAGACAGTGATGGGAAAGATCCCCAGATGTGACCTGTGAAGGTCCGAGGTGACAGGATAGAAGGGCATTCCTGGATAGGCATGGGAATGGGTCTATAGCGGAGGGTAGGATGGAGGAGGTAACTCAGAGTGGGGACGAGGGCAGATAACGAAGAGTCTGAGTGGTGTCTAGTTGTTAGATCAAGCAAGGGGGTCTCATTAAAGACGATGATGGCCTCCCTAGATGAGGAGGGACAAGGATGAGAGGTGAGGTACAAGTGTGAGGACGGTTCTCACAGGTGTGAGACAGGGGCTAAGCTGAAAAAGGATAGAGGCTACTGCAAGTTGTAACATGAATAAGAACATATGAGGTGGCCAGGGGGGGATCCTGGGCAGATGTGAGAACAAATGACAGTGATGGGGAAGATCTCCAGATGTGACCTGTGAAGGTCCAGGATGTCAGGGCATGTTACAACTCACCTAGCCCCTATCCCTTTTTCAGCTTGACCCCTGTCTTACACCTGTGAGAATCGCCCTCACACCTGTATCCCACCCCTCGTCCTTGTCCCTTCTCATCTAGGGAGGCTGTCATAGTTCCTAACATGACCCCCTTGCTTGATTCCATGACCAGACTTCACTTGGACCTTTTGTCTTCTGCCCTTGTCCCAACTCTGAGTTACCTCCTCCATCCTCCTCTCCACCATAGACCTGTTTCCATGCCTATCCAGGAACATCCTACTTCCCCGTTACCTTGGACCTTTATCAGTTACATCTGGGAATCTTCCCCATCACCATTGTTAGTCTATGCATCTCCCCAGGATCTCCCCCTGAGGATTCCCTGTATGCTCTCTCTTTGTTCTTTCACATTTGACACTTCATGTACTGTACCTTTGGAGCTATCTACACTCATCCTTTACTCTACCCATGTGTCTTACTGATGTCATGCTGTAGTTTACCTCCTTCACCTGCTTACACGGCCTTCTTTATCTTTCTTTTACACTTGGCACTTTAGCTTGTGTGTCCTTCTGACGTTCTCACCCTTCGCCCATGCCCTAGGCCCATATTCAGGCTTCTCTTGGTTTATATACTTATATACCAGACCACCTTAGATACTTTTCCCCATCTTGATCTTACCTGGGTTTCCCCTCGTATTGTAGCACTTGTACTTCACATCTATGCTCAATGTCACACTTTGATTATCTTCTACTATTGTCTGGTATCCCTGTTAGGATTCCCTCGATTAGAAGATGCTATCCAGGTCTATGTGTCTGGCTACCCAGTTGGAACGTAACAGGGTGAAGGGTAGTGCTTAGGTTGGCACAGGAATGAGTGTACAGCAGGGAGGAGGATGGAGGAGGTAACTCGGAGTAGGGACAATGATGGAAGACGAAGAGTCCGAGTGAAGTCTAGTTGTAGAACCAAGTAAGGGCTGCATGTTAGGAACATAGATGGCCTTCCTAGATGAGGAGGAATGAGGGTGAGGGCTGGGGTACAGGTGTGAGGCGAGTTCTCACAGGTATTTGATAGGGGTGAAGCTGAAAAAGGATAGGGACTATGGTAAGTTGTAACAGAATCAGAGCAAAACTGCAATACATTTTGATGCAATTCAGCCAAGTTTATGATTCAAGCAACCAAGAATATTAGTGTGGCTGAAGAATGAAGGTATATGGTGTGCAGAGTATCATGCAAGCACAAGTGGAGAACATACCAAGAAACAGATCTGTCAGATGTAGCATCCCGAGGTAACAGAGATGCTGGATCTATGGGTCTTGAAGGCAATGGCTGAAAATGTGCTTTTCATGGGTGAAGTTCTTTGTTAGAAATAGGGAAAATTTGCTGACCTTGTTGGAGTGCCAAATGATAAGCATTTCAAATTTAATGAAAGCTGGTTGAGTTATTACAAGGCCCAAACTGGATTAAAGGAAATAAAGCTGCATGATGAAGCTGCTTCTGTAGCTATTGCAACTGCTGAGAAGGAACAGCTTTGTATTCAAAATTTACTGAGAGAAAAAGTATTAGAACCATGTTAAACTCCTAAGGTAACTCTGATGAAGCAGAGTTTAAAGTGGTTAAGGTGTTGGCTTCACCTTATGTGGTATGCCCTTGCTGATTGTAGTTGCCTCAGATTTTGGAATGAAGTGGAGATAGTTGACTTCTGACTTGGAGGATTGGAGTCTTGTGTTAAAGTTGATATTCCAGCTAAGTACATATAGTGACTCAAAAAATGTTCCAATGTTTGGCTATTTTAAAAAGACTTGACATTTGCAGGAGATCCAAAAGGTGTTAGCTCTAACCTTTTCTGGGTTATTGATAGCCCTAACCTTTTCCCTGAAGATGAGCCCTTAGTCATGTGATTTGGTTGTCATGGCACTGAGATATGGCCATATTAAAATAATATGTCATTGGAACACTTTTTTGAGCAATATTTCTATTCTACAATTTTAATACTTTGTATGCCCTTCCTTTGCTTTTATCACTGCCTCTAGTCTTCTAGGCATACTCTCTATCAATCCTTGACACTCCTCAACCTCTATCATTCCCTACTCCACTTTAATTATCTTCCAAAGCTCCCATACTCCTTTTGATGGTGTTTGTTAGGACCGTGTCGGACTCCTGGGGGTAACTCTGACGTTCCAGAGTTTTGGAGGGGTTGAGGCGTTGGCTTCACCTTATGTGGTGTGCCCTTACTGATCATGTTACGGTTCGACCTAGGGGTGGATGACCGTAGATCTGAAAGGTAGAAGCCCTTAACTAGAGAGGTGAGGGCAAAGGCAAAGTTGAGATACTAAGGGTGTCTAAGGGCAGAAACGCAGATGGGGGCAAGGATCAGAGGTCCGAGGTCCCAGTTGACTCAGGTCAAGTGCCTTGTTGTCGAGTACAAAGGATGTGAAGAGCTAAGCCGGTCCAGTGACAGGCGAAGTCTGGTTGCACTAAGGTGAGCTTCAAGAGGTAGATTTGGGAAGCTAAGCTAGGGTACAGGAGCACTAGCTAGCTGTTTAAGTAGTGTACCCTACTGCGCACAGACCGAGTCAGGAATGGTAGGTACAGGGCAAAGGGGAGAGGGTGCGCATGGTGTCCGAGCAGGGGTACTACAGCAAGGGCATGAAGTGGAACGGAACGGAGGCAGTAGCCGGAGATGAAGAGCAGAGATGAAATGGGGCACTGCCCAAGACTAAGGATGAGCTGTGAATGGAATAGGCATAGGTAGGGGACATGTCAAGCTAGGCAGGAAAAAGAGTAGACATAGGAATGGATTGTAACATTACCCCTTGGTTATCCTGTTAGCCACTGGCAAACAGATTTCTAATAGAGGTCAGCCGACCCGTGATAGGGGGACCCAGTGATGTTTCCCCAGGCAATGTCGTCGTAGACATTGTTGTTGTTGTTGTACTGAGGGGTACGGGGGTGTGGAGGTGTGGGTGCGGGACAATGAGTGGGTGCAGGGGTGGGCTGACGATGAAGGTGAGAGGAGGTGTGATGAGGTGGTGGTACTGGGCGAGGTGGACTGGAAGTAGATGAGTAGGAGGAAGTGGTACGACGCGAGGATGAAGATGTTAAAGAAGTTGATGGAGAGGGGTTGACAAGTCTTCAAACTGCACAGCGGGAGCCAAGATGGCCTGGGGCCCAGCAAAGGCAGTTAGGGCATTGATAGAACTGACATTTGGGGCGGATATGTCCAAGGTGATGGCATTCGTAACAGGTTTCAGCGTACCGGGGGTGTGACAGAAGTAATGGTTGGCATCCTTTGTGTCCGGTCCAATGGGCTTCGACTCACTCAATGAGATGGATCTCATTGTTGTTTAGTGGCAAGGATGCAGAGGGGGTAGAAGAGGAAAGGGTGGAGAAAGTAGCAAGCTCGAAGAGGTAACAGTCAATTTCTTTCAAAAAGTCAAGCATGCCTAGCTGGTATATAGCTGAGACGAGATGTCCTTCCAGTCCTTCAGAGATCTGTTCAACTTGCAGCTCCATAAGAGCCACATGAGTGCTGGAGGTGGTGGTGGTTTGCAAGGTGAGGAGGGAGAGATGGGAGTACTGAAGGTACGCTTTGTAGAGGCCCCAGAGGGGGGAACATAGGTCAAGGTGTGAGGATACGGTGATGATGAGGCGGGAGTCTCAAAGGAAGGTGCATAGCTGGCGAAGTTCCTCCCCATTGGGGAGTTTGTCTCGTAAGCGATGAGTGAAGATGGGGAGGTCTACCGAGGTGATGGTCAGGGGAACAGCAGGTCCTGCAAGATTAGAAGGATTTGGGTGCTGAGGGGGAGGAGAAGGAGCCCCCCAGCCAGGAGTAGCGACGCATGACGAAGGCAGGGAGATGTCGTCGACAATGGGTATAGGACTGTAAAGAGTAGAACTAGGAGTAGGTGAAACGATTGATGATGGAATGTCGGAGGAGACAGAGGACGGGGTGATGGAGGACGGATGGTGGCAGGATAGTAGTCATCAGAGGGGACATCGGAGCAGGGCATTGTTGGTGAAGGTGGGTGGTGGTGGTGCTAAGTGTGAGAGCAAGGATTGAAGGGGAAGTGTCTCAGGTGTCATTTCTTATAATCAAGGAGGGCGGCCTTTGAATGTTTGAGGTCACACTTGGGGACCCAGGAGTCTTCTTCCGCAGTATACCCTTTCCAATGTATCAAATACGAGCGGGAGCAGGTGGAGCCTCGGTGCTTTAGAATCCTTTCGATTTCATATTCTTCTTCGCCGTCTACAAGGTCCGGTGGTGGAGTGGGGAAGTTAGGGCCATGCACGGAGTTCTCCTTGTACGGGGTCAATAGGGAGGTGTGGAAGATGGGGTGTATTTTCCAGGTAGAGGGGATGCAGAGGCGGTAGACGATAGGGGAGAGGATTTTGGTGATAACGAAGGGTCCTTCCTGTTTAGGTGTGAATTTGGGATTGATGACCAATCATTTCAAATTGCGGGCTTTGAGCCAAACCTTATCTCCCTTCTTGAAAGGTTTAAACTTCCTCTGGTTGCGTGACATCATTACTTGGCGTGTGAGTTCGTGGGCCACTAGGGCTTCATCATGGGCCGCTGTCAAGTTCTTGATGTGGGAGGCAACTGTGGGTAGGGAGGTTTCAGAGATGACCAATGGTAGGGCATGGGGTTTGTAGCCCATCATGAGGTAGAACAGAGATTGGTTGGTGACAGAATGGGGGTGGTGGTTATGGGCAAATTCAGCATTGGCAATTGAGTCGGCCCAGGTTGTAGGGTGTGCTCCACAAAAGATCCGGAGGTAGGTCTTGACCTCTTGGTTGACACATTCAGTTTCCCCATCTGTTTGAGGGTGATAGGCGGTGGAGAGGGCAAGGTCATAGTTAAGGAGTTTTCCGAGTTCTCTGGCGAATGCCAAGGCGAATTGAGGTCCCTAATCAGAGATGACTTTGTCAAAAAGGCCAAAGCATTTGTAGATGGAGAGGAAAAAGAGGATGGTGATGCCTTCTGCAGTCACAGTTTTATTAGTGGGGCAGAGAATCACCCCCTTAGTAAGCCCATGGTTGATCACAACCAAGAGAGAATCAAAGCCCCCGGACAGGGGGAGGTCGGTAACGAGATTGCAGGAGATTTGCTGGAAGGGGTGGGTACAGGTTGAGCAGATAGGGGTGAGTAGGGGAACGGTGGGATGAGTGTTCGATTTGTTCTGCTGACAGGTGGCACAGCCTTCAACGTAGTGGCGAACGTAGGAGGCAAGGCCGGGCCACCAAAACTTGGATGCAACGAGTTGGTGGGTTTTAAGGTAGCCCGGGTGGCCAGTGGAAGCGTGGTAGTGACAGTGTTGGAGAATAGAGCGACGGAGGGAAGAGTTAGCAGGAATATAAATTCAACTGTTGTAAGTAAGAATGCCTTCGAGCAGCTGCCAAGGGAAGGTATGAGAGCGAAGGAATGCTGGGGTGTCTTGGGAAAGAGATTGGAGTGCCTGAAGGGCACATGGATCGTCGGTTGAGGCAGATTTAATATGATTGGAGAGGGTGGTGTCGATGAGGTGGATGAAGAGGGAGGGGGGTAGGAGAGTAACGCCTTGGTTATCTGTGTTATGGGGAAGATGATCTGGTTGGCGTGAGAGGGCGTCAGGCCCAGCGAGTTGAGACCCCAGGACATGGACAATTTTGAGGTCAAAGTTAGCGAGGTCGAGGAGCCAGTGTGCCTGGCGATGGTTGAGGGTCTGGGGGGATTGGAAGTAGGTGAGGTTTTTGTGGTCAGTGAAGACCTGAACTGGAAAAGGGGAGCCATGGAGGTAGTGATGCCAGGCTTTGAGGGCGTGGATGACAGCAAGGAGTTCTCTGTCATAGATGTTGTAGTTGCGCTCGGCAGGGATAAATGACTGAGAGAGATAGGAGCAGGGGTGCCAGTCACCGTTGGAGTTGGTCTGGAGGAGGATAGCTCCAGACATGTACTTGGATGCATCGGTGGCAAGGGCGAAGGGGGCGGATAGATCAGGGAGGTGAAGGACAGGTTTCTCAAGGAAGAGCTGTTTGAGCTGTAGGAAGGCAGATTCGCAAGAGGGGGACCACTCCCATTTGGTCGCCTTCTTGGTAAGGTCAATGAGGGGGTGAGCGACATTGGAATAGTTTGGGATGAACCGGCGATAGAAGTTGGCGAAGCCGAGAAAGGAGTGGACCCCTTTGATAGTGGTAGGCTGGGGCCAGGCAGAGATGCCTTTGAGCTTGACTGGGTCCATAGCAAGTTGGTTGGGTTTGACGATCATACCGAGGTATTCGACCTCCTCAGCGGCGAAGGTACACTTCTTGAGTTTGAGGTGGAGATTGAGCTCCATCATGCGTTGGAGGACACGTTTGGTCCGCTCCTCATGAGTTTTCGCATCGGGGAAGAAGACAAGGAGGTCATCCATGTAAATGACGAGCCATCCTTCAGCAATCATATCAGAAAAGGAATTGTTCATAAACTGCTGAAACATGGGGGGGGAGTTGGTCATCCCGAAGAACATGACCATTGGTTCAAAGAGGCCTTTGTGAGTGATGAATGCACCTTTCCATTGGTGTCTGTTCTTGATCCAGACATTGTTATACCCCCATTGCACATCAAATTTGGTATAGAGTTTTGAGCTGCAAAGTTTGTTGATGAGGTCGGATATTAATGGGAGGGGATAGGTGTTGCGGATCATATGCTCATTTAGATATCGGTAGTCTTGGCAGGGGCGAAGAGAATCATCCTTCTTCTTTACAAAGAAGAAGGGAGAAGCCTGGGGGGAATTTGAGGGGTGGATCTTGCCGGTCTTAAGGTTTTCATTTAGGAAGGCTTCTGCCGTGAGTCGTTCTTCCGGGGCGAGGGGGTAGGCTTTGGCAATCTTGGGTATGAAGGACTCATTAAGGTTGATTTTGTGATCGTAGGGGCGGGATGGTGGCATGGCGGTGGCCTCTTCATCGAAGACAGAGGCGAACTGGGAATATTCAGGAGGGAGTACAACGGGTTTCTTTGCAGTTTCAGCAGCTATGGCCAGGTTGGTGGTGGTGGTCAGTTTTCAGATGAGGAGGGAGTCCCTGGAGATAAAGTGGGAGCTGCATTTGAGGATGTGGTTGACAGCATATTCTGTGTAGGTTGCTCTAATCCACTCATTTTCGGAGAGGTGATCAAGGTAGGAGTAGAGGTGAGAGTCTTCGGATGGGGTGGTGTGGATGTGCTTCTGGAGACAAGGGGGTTCTGGGTGGTGGAATTTGGAATTGTGGCGATGGGTGTCTGTCACTTGGGTGAGAAAGAGTTCTTCGGACTGGTCGATAGATTCATCAAGGCAGATGGTGGGGGTGGCCCAGTCAATGGTTGGGTTGGCAGAGTGGAGCCAGGGGAGGCCGAGGATGAGGTTCTCGTGCCCACAGTTCATAACATGGAAGGTTACTCATTAGGCAATACCTTTGATGTTGACGAAGAGGTTGGTGGTGAATTTGATCACTCTGTCCTTGTTGTAGGAGGCATTGATATTTCGGACGAGGATGGGTTCTTTGAGACGTCGGATAGGGAGGTGGTTTTTGTGGATGAAGTCCCAGTTGATGCAGGAGATGTCTGCACCACTGTCAATGAGGGCTCGGGTTTCAATGGCTTTCAGGGTGTGCGAGGGTATGATGACTTGAACGAAGATTTGCATTTTTTTAGAAATATCTCGTACTAGTACAGAGGCACAAGAGAAAGTAGTGGAAGGAGGTGTCGAGGCTGCTTCCCCATTTAAAAACCCAAGGAGGTGTAGTGGACCCAACGTACAGTCGGGGTATCTTCATCGTCTTCCTCGCAATCAATCAGGTTTGGGATGTCGTCCTTCTCCTTTCTTTTGCCCTTATCCTTGGTTTCCTCGGCCACAGCGTTCACCTGCTTGCGCAGGGAGGTAAAATGGGGGCATTGAGCGGATCCATGACCTGGCTTTCGGCAACGGAAGCAGAGCTTCTTCTTAATACATTGCTTCTTGATGGCCGGGGTCATCTTCTCGACTTTGATAGCTGAGGTGTCCATGGCGTTGGGGTCTTTCTTAGAGGTGGGGGCAGGGGAGAAGGAGTGATAGTTTTGGTGGGTAGGCTGTAGGTTTCACTTAGCGATCTTGTCGGCTCGTTCCCATTGTGTCTGGAAGTGAATGGCCTTGGAGTACTGATCAGTGATGGTGGTGGGGACGGTATCCAGGGCCATGATGCGCCTCATCATTGATGTAGGGATTCCAGCAGCGAAGTATCTGATAAGGACGTTGTCGTCTTTGATGGTGGCCTGTTCGACCTGTCCTCGGAATTCTGCGATGTAGGTGGCGAGCGGGGGTTCGAAGGTTCTATCCTTCTTCAGCATCATCCGGGTAGTGGAGAGCCAGGCTATGGCATTTCCAACAGTGTCCTGGTGTCGGAAGGCTTTGTAAAATTCAGTGCCAAAGTCGGCGAAGGTTCCAAAGGTTACGGTGGTGGGAGTAATGGCGTTCCTGCAGAAGGCTTCTGCCCAGGTCTTGGCAGTCCCTTTCGTCATATAGGAAAGGGTGAATGCGACTTTCTTGTTCTCAGTGTTGTAAACATCAGCGTTGACAAGGAGGTAGAACTGGACAGTATCCATCCATGCTTCTGACTTCTTGTAGTCTCCATCAAAGGCCTCTGGAGTTCTGATGTGAAGTTTGATGGGTTTGTGTTACAACTCGCCCAGCCCCTATCCCTTTTTCGGCTCAACCCCTGTCTCACACCTGTGAGAACCATCTGTACATCTGTACCTCGCCCCTCGTTCTCGTCCCTCCTCGCCTAGGGAGGCTGTCATCGTCTCTAACGTCACTCCCTTGCTTGGTCTAACGACTAGACATCACTCGGACTCTTCGTCTTCCATCCATGCCCTACTCCGAGTTACCTCCTCCGCCCTATCCTCCGCCATAGATCCGTTCCCGTGTCCACCCAGGAATGCCCTACTCTCCCGTCACCTTGGACCTTCGCTGGTCACATCTGGGGATCTTCCCCATCACCATCGTTTGTCCTCGTATCTGCCCAGGATCTTCCCCTGGCGCCCTCGTACGCTTCCCCCTTGTTCTTGTTCACCTTGATGTTCTTCATTTACCTTACTGTTGGTGCCACCGGCACACCCCTTTGCCCTAGTCATGCGTCCTACCGACGTCATGCTGTAGTTCTCCTTTTGCCCCGCTTACGCGGCCCCCCCCCCCCCGCGTATTTGACACCA
>JBBPSX010000424.1:0-12855 GCA_038093815.1 Neoboletus cf. brunneissimus | reverse complement strand
TAGAGCATTGTCCGGAGGTGTTGAAGGGGTCTTCCACCCTCCACGCGCATTCAGTGTGGAAAGGATCGTGTTTGAATATAACTTTGACAAGGCAAAGTCGATGGCGAAGTTACTGTGAAAAAAAAAAGAATCAGAGACCGTATTTCCAGTCACCAGCCCTTGGACCAAGAGTTCACCATGTTTGACCCTAGACACCGGAAAGTTTATGTGTGCGACGAGCGAGAAAACTCGCTGCTCACCTTGAGTAACAGGAACAACAACAAGTCCACCGTGGCAGCCACGGCTGTAATAAGACCAGTCTGTAGCGTCACTGTTTTGCTTGGGGTCATTCGAATCTCTCTCGCCCGACATGGAACGAACTCACGTCGGATAATCCTGTTGATCATATCGTCTGTCGCAGAGAATCCTGTCCGTTTGTGGAGCTAACCAAGATTAACGATCATGCCAATTACGCCGCCTATGTACCCACCAAGCTATACACCAACGACATTGTGATAACAATATCTGCGATGGCCGAGGACGCTAACCAGGTGATCACAGCGCCATCATTTTCGTGGAATCGAGGATATTCAAAATGGATGTGAATGACCGCAATGGTGGTCGCGAGACCACCGACTGTAGTGGAATTGAGACGATACCTGGCTGTGAAAGACAGGATCTAACTGACCGAACGCAGCGATGGCGAGAAAGGTGATGATGGCGGGTAAGATCCTCGAGTTACTCATGACTTTTACACGCCATGCGATGAAGAGCTGCACCGGCAAAGAGATCATCACCTGTAGTATATTAGGTCAGAACCGGCGCAAATCATTCCTTCAGACTTACTGTCGACAGGGGATCTTCGGAGGCCAGGTCAATCAATTCTGTCCTGCGGCATTTGAGATCGCTCACTGGTCGACAACACTGGAATTCAAGTGAGCTCAAACGAAATTCAAAGGTGAGACTGATTCTTACTTATGGGCGCATTTGTAAGCACTTGTGAAGTGCCTGTGCGACCTACTGTTAGGATGACCACCGTCTACCTGAAGAGAAATGGATACCGTAGCGAAAGACGAGAGGCTCGAAGACCACGCCGATGTCGAAAATCGTGTTTAATGTCTCACAGATCAGTAAATAGATTACCTTTTCAAAAGAAATTCAAGTCTATATCGAGTGATTCCGCGCGATGTCACTCACAAAGATCTTCATCCACCGTTTATCGGTACCACTGCTCAAAGTCCTCAGTCTTGTGAGAGAGAATCTATAGAGTATTTCCTACCTCTTGAACGTCTGGAAATACATATAAGTCTGTCGGGAATGAGAAACAAATCTCTAGCACAGCTTGAATATCATTCGTACCTGTACAATGGTCACCTGTGTTCCTTCATTTGAGCATCATACCCAAAGACAACTATAGAGTCCCATGTGCTTACGCCGTACAGTATACAGTTCAGAAATGTGCCGATAAGGAAGGGTCCGTACCTAGAACGAAAGGAATAAGAAGCGACGGTGGTATCGTGGGCATTACTCACGTTGATCCCTCACCGCCAGCCATGTTGGAGGGAAACTCGGAGAGTATGCATGTACTATCGCACGACGTAGACTGTGATTACTTATAGAACGCCTCCACAAGGATCCACGCCCGTATCGATCCGAGGGGAATCGTATCGTGTTTTGGCCCCGCGCGGCAGGACGCGCCGGTGACCCAAAGGCTGCTATCCGTGTTTCAAGACAAAAAATACGAGATATAACCATGGGTGTATGCCCAGTCTGGGTAGAGGTCTCGACCTGAATTTGATCGATGGAGTCCATTGCGACAAGAGAAAGCTCAGAAGCCTACACCTTGATTCAAAACCAGTAATCTATTTCGAGAGACAGTGACGTGCGTCCATATAGGCCCCGCGGATTCGCCCGTACCCCGTAGTGGCGATCATCATCTGAGTCAATCCTACGAGACTTTTGACCTATTTGTCGATCAAAAAGTCCACCCAGGGCCAAGAGAGCGGTTTGCTCTTTCCTTTTCGACTATTTGGTCCTGTGAGGTCGGTGAGGGACCTTGCCATTGTCCACAGCGGCACGGAACGCCTCCCAGTCGAACCACGCGGTCTCTTTTCCGAGGTTGGTGTTGCCGTCGGTGTTCTCGTTTGCCACCACCACGACGTGGGCACGGACAAATTTGACAAATTCCTTGGCTTGGACGTGTTCCTGCTTGTAGATCGGCCCAGTCTCGTTGAAGTATCTGATTACGCATCAGCATCAACATCGTCAACGAGCAGATTGCTTGATAAGCGAGACAAAAGTGTCACCGTGTTGGATCGTCTGCACGGATAACACATGTCATGTGGAGACAGCAGCAGTGTCGGAACATGTGCTGGTGAGCCAAAGAGGATGACGGGGTGATGAAAAGAGGGGAGACTCACCTAGCGGATATACCGTTGGAATCCTTGTACCCCATAAGACCTTAGGATGAACCATACATTCAGAGCACGGAACCGCCTTCCGAGGCCCAAATGCCAGTTGCGGTAGTCGATCACAGTACCTGGTCACAGCAGGGACGGATCGTGGGGATATGGGGCATT
The DNA here is from genome assembly GCA_038093815.1 of Neoboletus cf. brunneissimus. NCBI lineage: Eukaryota > Fungi > Basidiomycota > Agaricomycetes > Boletales > Boletaceae > Neoboletus > Neoboletus cf. brunneissimus. Next base: position 10,297 of record JBBPSX010000424.1, on the reverse strand, counting down.
GAGACCGTCATGAGGGGAACGACATCAGAAATGCAAACGTACCCGCATCACCGTGTTCCGATCGCAGAAACTCGGGGGTCACGTCCGGTGCATCCGTCAAGTTTTTCAGTTCCCGTACCCAAAAATGGAACAATCAAAGTTGACCAGTCCTCACTGCGAGTGCGGGGAGAAGTTATGGGGGATTTAGAGAGGAAGTACAAAGTAAGGAGAGAAAAGGCGTGCCTTGTGAAAGTTTGTGCAGAACAAGTCTGCACACTTGTTGATGTCATCGAGTAAGCAGAGACCTCTGTATTCCGGGCACGCCATGGACATGCGGCCTATCTACATGGAGCCAACAAGGGGGAATGGTAGTGACTAGCTAACCCCTGGATTTCTCAGGGTAAATCCATCTCCACATCACGGATGTCGCCGAGTTCTCTGGGACGATCAATAGCGCCTGCAGAAGTGGTACCAACCTTGGCAACCGCAAAAATGTCTTCATCAGAGTGCATACTGTGAATGAATGGATACACACCAGCATGGCCTTCTTCTGCCAGCGCACGCTTGAGAGTCGCGCCACGGAGGGTGTAGTTATCCTCTGCCGCGACTTCGAGCGCGCGGACGTTCAAACCTAACATCAGCCCTGTCTTTTTTTCTGAGCCCGTGGTGGTCTTGCGTGATCTTCTCAAAGGCCTCGCCGACCTGAATCTCGTCCGAGTAAGGATCCAGGCTATAACATTGACAAACCTGAAGTCTTGACAGACCACGGTCTGTCGCGAACACGATTGAGAACGCTCAGTACGCTATCGTGAATAGAGGTTAGGGAACGGTGCGATTTGGAGGCTGTGCGAGGCCCGTGCTAGAGCCTGGTAAGAATGCAGATGAGGCTGTGGCCTTCAAACTACACGCCGCGTCCTCGCCAGATCTCTCCCAAATACCACCATGTCAACCGACTCTACCGCTGATCACCCCGATTTTGACATGACGAGCTCACCGGTATTCGCCCATACTCCAGCGTCGTTCAATTATACTGTTACCCATGTTTTTGTTCCTGTCACGCTCCCCAAAAGGAATGACTACACCCCAGAGAACGAGCTTTCACTGGCTCGTGCAGTGTGCGCTGCTGCCCATGCTTATGGTGCACACGTCAACGGAACCACTGAGCCCCAGTGGCCTCGCATCACAAAGATGTTAGACAGCTTGCAAGCCTCTGTCCAGTCTAAACGCCTCGATAGAGGCCACGTCAGCTCCCAGCTACACACAATGCAAACTGGAGGTACGCTGACAGGTTCCCTATAGATTTCATGCTAAAAATCTACAGATATCCTTGTGTTTCTCATCCGACGTCAATGTACTGCGATCGTGCTCACGAAACGGGAGAGCTCTACGCTGTTTGAGTCATTCGAGATACCCCCAAGCGGGATACGCACAAACAATTTTGTCCTAGAGAAATCAGAGGACTCCCTGATATGCTTGTATCCTGAGTCGGCTGTGGAGACGCCGAATGAGTTATTTGACGGTGTGGATTTTCAATCCAAGTTTGCCAATTTACTCTCTCGCGCCGACAATGTCAAGTTGAATCTTTCTTCCACTTTCCACTATCATCCACACCACATCACTGCGCTGCTTGCTGCCACCTTGCGAGCTGTTGATTGCACCGCCGACATTCCTCGCGTCACCAAATGTGTTCGAGATGGTTGGGGTCGCTCGTCTCTTTGGCTTCTCATCAGGGTCGCAATCCAGATGTCCTTGAATCGCTCTCCTCTTGGACGTGCCTCCTACAAAGGATTCACGTTGTTCTTCATATGCACCCTTGCAAGGGATGGAAACAATATGAATGCTTCCAGTGACCTGCTTCACCTCATGTCATGTAAAATTCTCCGACGTTTAAGCAAGCATCGTTCCTCCACCCCCGACTGGCTCTCCGACATGGCGATGAAGACATGCAGTTATCTCCGAGAGATCCTTGACACCAGGTGGAAGCAGCGGAGTGCTCGCTCATCGCTGTTTCGGAATCCTTCCCAGGATGAACTCGGAAGAGACACGCAGCTCTCACTCCAGAACAGTCGTAAATACATCTGCAAAGCTCTCATGAATCGCGACCATCGACTCCTCAGTACTCCCTTTCATCCCAGCCACCGTCGCCGTGGCACTATTGACGACTTCTTGTCTTCGAATGGGACCTTTTTTGAGGAGGCATATACCGTCGACCCCGATGTTACTCTCTATGACGTCAAGCAATCAGTTGAGCAGGGCCTTGATGAGTGGTTCGCCCGCATCGTGGATGTGGAGGAGGCGTGCACGCAGCTTGACATCTTGATGGATGGCTATATGTCGAAGGCTCTCGTCTTGGAATGCAACAACTCCAAGGAAGTTCCAGAAGATAAATGCATCAGGTTCTTGACTGCGATCGAGCTTTTTGTTGCACTTGACAAGCTAGCTGTGAGGGAAATTCCCATGCTCGCCGACTACTCCCCTGAAGTTCCAGTAGCTCTCCTGGAAAAGCTGCTCCTGCGCAAGACAACAAGCCTCCACCGCCTTTCTCGCGCATACCAGTACCTCTCTACACGCCAGTCTCGATCGTGTCCGGGATGGTCGGTACTCTCGAATGAATTCACCGAAGACAGCTTTCCTGTCCGTTATTATGACCAATCCCCGCATCTTCAGCAGCTGAAGGCTCGGATTGAACAAGATGTGATGACCACTGGAGGTGCTGGCCGGGACAGGGATAGTGCCAGTTCCGCACGCATCTATGATAGATACCAAGTTCAACAGCGGCTATCTAAACCACCGCTAGGTAAGCGGGAAAAGGCTTCCCCATCATCGCTGCCCGCCTTGCCATTACACGCCAAGGTCGTAGTATTTGAGCTGCAATGCCCGGCGTGCGTGCGTATCTGGCGTTCCGCCGCCACCCGAATTTTGGATCACAGTTCTGACCCTCGATTTGAACTTCGCTCGCCCGATTCCAATTCAAGGTTAAAAGAAGACGATCTAATCGCGCATGTCCCTGCATTCCAGCCCTACTTTGTCTCTCGCGAAGGATCACAAGGCCGTCCCCAGATCCAATTGGCCTATTTTTATCCAAATTTTCGAAATAGCCCAACAATATGTTATGTAAGCCAATCTGGGAACAGTATCTCAACATGGCGACCAAAGATGCTTTCAACAATCCCCAGCTACAGTTCTAAACTTGATGACACTCTAAGACGATATGTGAATTCTACTTCTCACACCTCCAACAACGTCTTGGCTGCTCAAGCATCTTGTCCCGCTGATCTCTCCCTTGACGAATTCATTGCGTTTGGACACTTGCGAAGTGGAGGCTCGCTCCAGTGGCTCAACATCCTGCATGGGCTGCGTAGTAGATCCCTCAACTTCCGTCGTCACGATGTTCATTACCTCCTAAGCCAGGCGGTCTTTGCAGTCGGACCACTCGATTTGAATACAATGCAGTGGATGTGGCACACAGAACTTCAAGACTCGTCCTTTTGCGACGCCCTTCTGGACAAGCTCGACAGTTTGTTTGTGGACGTCGGAGCTGGCTCGATCGACTCGGTGATGATGAACACTATTTCTCTCTTGCTCAGACGGGTCCTTGCATCGAGCCCCAGCGAACGCGTTTCGGAGCGATCCATCACGCTTCTCTGGAGTATACGGAAGAAGACCTTCAAATGGGTACAGGAACTATCATACAACCTAGCAATGGCACCTATGAATGAGGAACGTGCCAAACTCTTGCACAACATGGCTGCCACTTGTCGCAGCACATTTGACGTTGAGCCTGCTACTCTCCGCAGGCACTTCCATTCCGCAGAGGACGTCGATGCTCTACTTTCTTGTGCATTCTTCATATATGCATTCCCCGAACCTCAGGTTTCCAAGTGGGGTGTGTCTAGTTCCTGAATATCAAGCATTGGCAACACTCAGTTAACAATAACTCACCAGGCATTGGTCGCAGTGATGGTTGGTATTCAGATTACTGTTACCTGCGACTGCTCCGCAAACGAGACCATCGTCTCGCCCTCGCTCTCGAGGGGATCTTGGGGGATGTAATCCTCGCTGATCCATCCGACTACGGCGTCGACCTTGCAGTTAGCAAGATGTTTTTTAACCACAAGCCAAGTGCACACAGATGGGTTCGGTTGCAGCATCCAAACGCCCGTTGGCTTACATGCGACCAACCCTCGCAAATACTGCACCTTGACCTGCTCGATGGAGCACTGCAACTGGGTGGTCAACAATTAGGCGGATTGCTACATAGGATTAGATATTCCGCAGAGTGCCAACAAATCTTCCGTGACGTACGTACATGCTGCAGTTTCTGATGCTACACAAGTGTTTCTAAATGTCGGTTGCAGCAAGGCTTCCTTGTCGTACCATCCAATCTTCCAGGAATGGATTTCACAACCACCGCCACAATGTCCAGCCATAGGGTATGTGTACCAACACCACGCGATGTGATCGTGATGATTCAAATAGATACAGGTGCACTTTTCGCTGCGAGGTTACAGTCTGGTGATTCGTGCGCAATGCAATCAAACGAATGAGATCCTCGAACTGATTCCCTCGGAAAAACTGAAGAAAGATCTTCCGCCAGCGCTCATCAAGGGTCATGTTCACTGGTTGAATCTGTCCACAAAAATCATCGAGATTCGCACTCCCGAACGGCTCTGGGAACAATCAGCAGACAACTGGAGGATTGATTGCACGTCTGGACAATATCATGTGTATAAGGGCCGTGAGACCCTTGTCGACATCCATAGCCCAACCTGGGAAATGGTTGCGCAGTGTTTCAAGTGTCTCAACGTCGAGGACTGGGAGGTGTCCCAGAGCCTCCTAATTACCATGTCCCCCATCGACGTTCCCCAAGACGCACGAGTGTTACAATTATCTGTTGCACTACCTCACCACGGCTTATCATTCTTCGTCAACGGAGAGGGAGAACTTGAGTCTCATGACTTCAAAGACATGGTTTATGACGAGAATCAATGTATTGAGGCGCTATTTGGTTTAGAGACCCTCCTCGTTCTCCGGCAGAAAACTCACCTTCCAGAAGAACTTCTTCCAAGACGTGTCCTCGCATTGAGTCGCTTGTGGGGCGGACCATCGTACCATACCTACAATGTGGATACTGAACTGGGTTGTTTGATAGGGAATGGCAGCATTACGAGCATGCAACAGCTTGTCTATGTGCATGCCGAGACTAGCTCCCATAGGCCTGATCCACTGACAGGAAAAACGGGTGCTCAGGCAGCACTATGTCTCTTACAGTCGGCTGCATGTTTGTCAATCATGAAGCTCAAAGCTCTTAATAGCTACAAAATCCGGACTTCAGCCCAGTATCCTCAAATCAGCATTGCATACAAGGAAATCCTGGATAGGTATTACTGGCCATGCAGTACCACTGGGCTCTCCGGTCCGAGTGACAAGGGCACTGCGCGACGAGCTGGATACCTATTTCCGCAGTGGCACGCCGTCACTGGCCGGACCTCTACACCCATTCCTGTAGAACCTGGACTATCCATCCCTCCGCCCCTGCTCTCATCCCCACGATATGTATCCAAGGAGCATACGCCGGGCCTGATCACGCTCGATCAACTCTTTTCGAACCGACGAGCGCCACTGGAAAAACTACCCGCCCGTAGCACTTTGCCTCGCAACAATCGTAGAACATCGCCAGATGATATCCCACAATTTGATCAACTAGTCCGTTCTCTTCTGGCGAACAAATCTGACTCCGCATTTCAAGAGGAATATATCACTCGCCTCAGTACCAGCGCACAGTGTGTTCGCGAGGAGTCTCGGTCGATTCACAGCATGATGGAGAGGGATCGCATAGACGCACTCAAGAAACACTATGTGCAGTGCAGATCTAACTACTTGGATGCTCTACGCATTCTCAAGGAGAGTCTGGGTCCAACGGGTAATCCAATCGAACAAGCGCTCGATCGATTTGGTCATTGGCCGCCAATTACAGCGGATGTCCTCCTGCGATATCTTGCATCCACCTCGTTGGTCAAGCTCCCTGCACCGTGGAAGAAATGCTTGGTGTCATTAGCTCTCCTTCTTTTGGAACTCCAGCGTGCCCGGAGATTGCTCCGATTTGCCCTGGATGGTCTTGAGGGAGAACTTTCGAAGGAACTAGAGAACGAGGGATGTGACGGGTGGAATCCTGAAGACTATCCGGATTGGTTGTTAATCCAGGTCCGTTTTTGTTGTTGGGATGCTCACCTCTACTAACGTTGCCCCTTGCCTGTGTCAGATTCAAGGAAACTTTCTTATTCGTCGCACTCAGGCAGAAATCGCAATGGAGATGATGTACCCAAAGTCTGGAGGAAACTCTATCATACAGGTGAACATGGGCGAAGGGAAATCATCCGTGATCATCCCCATCATTGCTGCCGCCCTTGCTGATGGCAGCCAGCTTGTTCGAGTCATTGTCCCCAAGGCATTGACGGTCCAGATGTTCGAGTTACTGGTTGCTCGACTTGGTGGGCTTGCTAACAGGCCAATATACCACCTGCCCTTCTCCCGTTCCGACGAATACGGTCCTAAAATCGATGATTTACACAGGCTCATGACCCGATGCATGGCTGAGCGTGGGATCTTACTTGTCCAGCCCGAGCACGTCGTATCACTCAAGTTGAAGAGTGTGGAGGAGCAGATTCATGGAGGCAAATTTTCGGCCGACCCCTTACCGCGGGCAAAGCTTCAGAAATTCATTCTCAAATATATCCCATCGTCCAATTCAGTGAGTATGATTTATGTCGAAGACTGTTGATTCAGCTCACTGTTGAACCCCAGCTCTCGGAAAACAGCTTTGTGGGTGGCGTGTTTCGATGGATCTGCCACCGGCAACTACCCGACCACTCGATCGAAAGGGACACCACTCGTGCTAACCACCACAATGAGCATAGTTCTGACGCTCACAGTGCTTTGGTCAGTGCATCCAAGTGGAAGGATCTCCAGAAGTGGATTGATTCTCATACTCGAGATATCCTGGACGAGAGCGACGAGATCCTTCATCCGCGGTTCCAACTAATTTACACGATCGGTCTCCAGCAGCATATGGACGGATACCCTGATCGATGGACGATTACTCAGCATGTGCTCACGCTCGTGAAGAAGCATGCAGATACCCTTTCAAGATATGGCCTTCACTCCCTGGAGTATGAACGCGGCCCGCCTGGATCGTTTTCACACATTCGCATCGTATTAGCATCCAAAGTTGGTCGACGCCTAATATTGATGATTGTGGAAGATATTATGGCTGGACGGCTTCCCAACTTCAACTACTTTCGACATCTCTCCACAGAACTGCATCTTGCAATTCGGAGTTTCATATCCGACGAGAATGTGCTCGAAGTTGCCGCCACAGCGAAGATGGTGGAGGAGTATGCGAAGCAGTCTCATCAGAATTATCTTTGGAGCGGTCTGCTATTACTCCGTGGTCTCCTAGCCTCGAACGTCCTCTTGTTTGCTCTTGGGGAGTGGAGGTGGGGTGTCAACTATGGCCTTGTCTCGCACCCACGATACGGAGAATTTTCCACAATGCTTGCTGTCCCGTATCGAGCCAAAAACGTGCCGGCACCCAATACCCAGTTCGGCCATCCGGATATCACCATCATCCTCACATGCCTATCTTATTACTATGCCGGCCTGACTGAGGAGCAGCTGAGAGATTCATTTAAAATTCTCCTGGACGAGGATGACCCGTCTACAGAATATGCACATTGGATCAAACAGTATGATTGCCGGTCATTGTCGGAATCGCTCCGGAAACTCGACGAGATCAACCTTAGGTCATCAGAACAGTGGGACAAGGAGATATACCCGGTTTTTTCTCGGAATAAAGAAGCCATAGATTTCTACCTTTCGCGAGTGGTGTTCCCGCAGGAAGCGAAAGAATTTCCTCGGAAAATGTCAGGGTCTAGCTGGGATTTAGCAGAGAAGCGGGAAAAGGTCACGACCGGTGAGTGGGTCTGCGGTTCATTCCCTGTCTTTCAATTCAGTCGTTTAATCGACTGTCAGGATTTTCGGGTACGGATGACGGGCGATGGTTGTTACCCATGTCCATTGTTCAGCATGACCTCGATGATCAGCAGGGGACCAACGCCAGGGTCCTCGCATATCTTCTTCAACCCGAAAATGACTCCTACATGGTGACTTACGACTTCAAGAATGGCGAACGATGGACCACGCTCGGATTTCTCCAAACGGTCGTCAAGCAACAGCCTGAAATTCGTGTTTTGCTAGATGTTGGTGCACAGATCCTTGATTTTACCAACCGTCAAGTGGTCAAAGCATGGCTCGACATCGTCCCCGATATCGCTGGTGCTATCTATTTCAATGGGAATGATGAACTGATGGTACTCACGAAAAACGGTATCAGTGAATCGATGCTATCATCACATCTTTCTCAGCAGTTAGACCGTTGCGTTGTCTATTTGGATCATGCGCACACAAGGGGCACTGACATCAAACTCCCTATTGGATCCCGAGCAGCCGTCACACTGGGCCCCAAGGTCACGAAAGATCAGCTGGTTCAAGGTTCGTTTCGGCACCATCATTCGGTCGCTCAATTTCATGGACTGTGATTCCCAGGGTGCATGCGGATGCGCAAGCTAGGTCATGGTCACTCGGTCATGTTCTTTGCGCCCCTCAGCGTTGATCGGAGCATCCGTGCTTTGGTTGGCAAAAAAGATCCGAAGAGCGAGGTCACTAGCGTCGACATCCTATGCTGGGCAATACACGAGACCTGGTCGGATATACAGCAGCGAGTTCCTTACTGGGCACGGCAGGGTATGAGTCACAAATCAAGATCTGCTGCTTGGACCCGTTTCTGCAACAATGAGATCGGGCCAGATGAATTGTCGGATGCATGGCTCCAGCCAGAGCTCAAATCGCTGTCCGACCTCTACGAACCCCGTGAAAAGCAAAATGCCTCTGGTACACTGTCAGTGCTGGATCCAGGAATTAAGCAGCGCTGCAAAGATTTCGGCGTTCTATCACTTCCCAACACACAGATGGAAGAGGAACAAGAACGGGAGGTCAACCGCGAGAGGGAGCGGGAACGAGAAGTGGAGCTGCCTCCCGAGGCAGAACCGGTGGAACATTACCTTCATCCGGACGTCGTCAAATTCGTGAACACTGGTGAAATCCATCCATCACACGCGAGCGACGCTTTTCATCCCCTCTTCACAACCCTCGGCAAGACCACTGCAGCTACTCACGACGCAGATGTGTGGAGTCCATTTATCTTGGCTACGGCAGATTTCTGCAAGACGATCAAGCCCGAGTCTACTCAAGGAACCATGGATCAATATCTTCGACCTGTCCAGTGGATCCTCTCCAGTAAACACACGAAGGGCCGCGACGAACTACTTGTTTTGCTGAGCCCATTCGAGGCCGACAAGTTGATGCCAGACATCAGGGCGAGCGAACACGTTCATCTTCACGTGTACGCGCCACGCACGTCCCAGCGAATGAAACCTTCCGACGATCTCACACTGTATTCTATCCCTCCCTTGCCCTCCGACTGGACTCCACCCTGGGCTCTGATCGACCAGCTCAATGTGTTCTCTGGGCAGCTGTATCTGAGAGACTATCAGTCGTATCTCAGGCTATGCCATTTCCTCGGCGTGCCCACGAAAGATTCGCCGGGCGACGGAGCAGTACGGTGGAATCTCTTCAACATCCCTGGGAGTTTCCAAGAGCACGAAAACAGGTTCTTAGATTCACCATTGCCTTGCGTGTGGGCGCTACTCGCGATGCGGAACAGAGGGCGACCCTTTACACAGACGCACATGGGCAAAATTCTTCAAGGGCAGCTACTAACAAAGGAGGACATTGAGCGGCCAATGACGGTTGTGTCTGGTCATAACTCCCTACATCCGTAACAACATCTCGTGTTAGTTGACAACTATTTGCTCGTCGGCGGTGAGCTCTCTGGTATCTGAACGTTGGATGTTGACAGAGGATTTCGCAGCCTTGCCTGTCTTTGTTCTGCCACCACGTCGCTTTCATGTACATATTAATGTCAACAAGGTTCTTGATTGACGTGTTGCTCTTCCGTGGCTTATCGTCTTATCTACGTTCCGCATATATATTGTCATGACACCGCTGGGCGTGGGTCGTCGCTGACATTCCCAAACTCCAGATAGTAATATGTCACACTTCGTTGAATGTGCCTGATTTATGCGTCAATAAGACCAAGCACTATGATGGTGTTCGAGAAATAAGTAGCATGCCTGGCATAAAAATAAACAATAAAAATTGAAGCCGGTGTATCTGATTGCCGACTAATTCGTGGCGAGCG
>JBBPSX010000422.1:0-12886 GCA_038093815.1 Neoboletus cf. brunneissimus | reverse complement strand
AGGCTCAACTAGTTGCAAAGGGATTTTCCCAAGTTGAAGGCCTCGATTTCAATGAGATCTTCTCCCCAGTCATGAGATTTGAGACAGCATGATGCATGCTCACCCTATCAGCTCTACAAGGTTGGTACATATTGGGCCTTGATGTCCAATCAGCCTTTCTCTACAATAAACTGGAAAAGGAACTCTATATGGAGTTTCCTGAAGGGTTCATGCCTCCCCATCTAAAATGCAAAGTACTCCAACTACTCCACACCATCTATGGCCTTAAACAAGCAGGCTTAGCCTGGTGGAGATCACTTGACAAGTTGATGAAGGAAATAGGTTTTAAGCAACTCTCAAAACTGATGCTGGACTCTTTGTATACCACAAGGGAAATGATATTGTCCTTGTCATTGTCTATGTAGATGACACCTTTTTCTGTGGACCCAATAAAGCTCTCATAGACAAGCTTAAGGCCACATTCATGAAGAAGTGGGAATGCCATGACCTTGGGAAATCTTGTGAATTTCTCAGGATGAATATTAGGAGAAAAGATCTAAAGCAGATCCATATTGACTAAACATCCTATCTGGATAAAGTTCTGGAGCAATTCAGAATGCAGAATGCAAACCCCGCCCGAACTCCTTTGCCATAGGGATACTACCCAGTAAAGAACGATGCCCCTGTCAACCATGAACTGCGGATGTGCTTTCAAACAGTGATTGGCTCATTACTATATATTATGATTGGTACTCACCCAGATATTGCCTATGCTGTAATGCAAATAACTAGACATTCCACAAATCCCTCACAGGAACACCTTGATAAGGCCCTGTATATCTGCCAATATCTTCTTGGTATCAGAGACTACTCATTAGTTTATGATGGTTCAAAAGATTTTGGGATCATTGCTTGTACAGACTCAGATTGGGGACAAGACCCTGATACCAGTCACTTTCAAACCAGCTACTTTGTTAAGTTAGCTGATGGCATTTTCCTTTGGAACTCACACCTGCAAAAAACCACTGCTCTGTCTTCTACCAAAGCTGAGTACATGGCTCTGAGCGACTGTACATGCCAAGCCATCTGGATTAAGCAGATGATGGAAGAATTGGATTACCATCTAAAACCAATCCCAGTTTGTGGTGACAACCAAGGATCACTCTTTATTGCATAGAATCCAGTCACCAAAAAGAGGTCCAAGCACAATACCATGATGGTTACAAAGGATGTAGAGCTACTATTTATCCCTGGAGATGATAATCCAGCAGATATGTTCACTAAGAACCTCAGACATGTTAAGTTTGAGAAGTTCTGTTCTCAACTTGGTCTTGAATTCTACTTGCCAGCTTGATGCTTTGCTCACCAGTGCAACTTTCCTATACCTCTGGTGCTGATTGTATCTGGAATACAAAGCGAGGGGGAGTGTTAAAGTATAGTATAGTTACACTAAGTATTTAGTAGTATTACATAAGCATGTACCTTCAACTACTTAGTTTGCAAGTTGCAACTGAGTTACAATAGGAGTTTCAATTCTTCTTGAACACGAATCACAACCATCAGTCTCAACCCTCAGGTATGTTGTATGGCCCTTTCTCCCTCGGTACAGTGCTCACAGCACTGCATCCCATTATATGAGGCCACTCGATCCTCTCGACACAATATATGTACTATTGAATACTGATGATTATCTAGTTACCTGACAACTTTCAAGATCTCTATATCAATATATATGGAGAGGCATCAACAGATGAACTCTACACCCATTTCAAGTGCAAACTCATGCATGTGATATAGAGGCTTCTCCTCAATGATGACTTTGTTGAGGCATACAATGATGGTGTATTAATCAAGTTCACTGACAGTATCGTTAGGTGCCTTTTTCCCCAGTTTTTCAGCTATTCCACAGACTACCCTGAGAAGTATGTATTGCAAATCTCATAGTCTATTTGTGAGCTAACTATAAAAGAAATACAAAATAGGGTTCTACTATCATGTACCAAATTCCTTGGGAAATGTCCTTGTCTCCGGTGTCTTGTCAAAAAGGCAGATGTTACCCAGATGGGAAAACCATCAGACATGCTAACGTGCAGAGTAGAAATCCAAATGAACAATAAGGCATATCAAGCATGGATAGAGAAAGCACACCAGCTGATCTTCAAGCATGGTAAGAAGGTGATGAGCAAGAAGGTCAGCAACTTACTTAAAGAGCTATCTTTGGCTCCAACCTGGGTAAGTAACAAGACTTTGATAGTATTTCATTGTTACTGCTCACTTCTACTCTTACTAGAACATGTTTTTTGAGTGACTCTCAACTGAGGATGTTTTTTTAATTTTTTTCCTTTTATTCATCATTGACCTACTCCATGAGTTTGAACTTGGAGTATGGAAAGCGGTGTTTACGCATTTGATGCATATCTTGTAGGCCCATGAAGGGAATGTAGTACAAGAGCTGAATTGGAGGTAAGTCATCAGTTTATTGAGAATTAGTATATAACAAGGTTGTCAGGTATCAAAAGATTGGAATATTTAGATGAGGAACGATCCAAAAGTTCCACAAGAATGCATCAGCAATGAAGCAGCTTGCAGCCAGGGACTTCGAAGATTTACTTCAGGTAAGTGATTATATTCTTTGTTCTCATGAACTGAAAATACACTCATAGTGTGCAATCCTTGTTTTTGAGGGATTGCTACCTTCTCCACATAACGAGGTTATCCTAGACCTTCTCTTTGACTTGGCGACCTGGCATAGTTTTGCAAAGCTCTGAATGCATACAGAGGATATGCTTTCATTCTTTGATACCATAACCACTCATTTCAGTCATTTGGTACAAAAATTTCAGGGGATGACATGCTCTATATATCGAACTACAGAATTGCCTCAAGAATCTGCTTCTTGTGCTCAAAGACATGCAGCACTCATCGCCAAGGACCCCCAGTGTACAACAGGACATGAAAACATGACAACATTCATGCCAAAGATTAAAAAGCTTAACCTTTCAACTTATAAGCATCATGCTTTGGGAGACTATCCAGACATGATTTGATAGTATGGGATGACGAATAGTTATTCTACTCAAATAGTATGTCTCTTTGTTGTATGTGTAACAAGTACTAATTGTGTAGTCCAGGGTGAACTCGAGCACCAGCACACAAAATGACAGTTTCCTCACTCAGGGAAAAAGAAAAACATACAGAATATAGCCTTGCCCATCAAGAGGCAATAGAGCAGTTCATTGCAAAGGTGAACAGTGCAAGAGATTCCCTCCTGGCTGTGGAAGCATCCTCTGAGCCAAAGTGTTCCCCCGTCTCCATACATTACCCACAGATCACCATCATATTGCTGTGTCTACATGGCAAAGCTACAACCTCACAGAATGGTTGAGTAAGTGTGGGGGGGACCCCACCGTGAATGTGCATTCCACATTCAAGCAGATTCAGTTGCTTTATGACTGACTATGTGACTGATTGACTTACTCCCTTGATGCAGGACTTTCTACTGCACCTTAAGGACCATCTATTAGGTTGTTTATGGGGCCTCAATTACAATGGTGATGAGTATGATTTCAGTGACAAGGACTGCCACTGTGTAATTATCCTGGATAACAAGATCTATGAACATGTGTATCTACAAATCAACTACACAAAATATGACCTGTGGCAGGACCAAGATTCAATCAACCCCCATTCCCATCCAGACATTATATTATTGTTGCAAGAGGATGAGCATTCATATCCATATTGGTACACTCACATTTGTCTTGTCTTCCATGCGATGGTAAAACATCACAACAACATCATGTCTCCATATTCCAAGGCAGAATAAATGGATGTCCTATTCATGCATTGGTGTTATGTTCAGACCTGGGTAGGCCCAAGACATAGACTGGATAACAGCTTTGTATCGAGGAAGTCCTGACAGGGGCACCAGACAGCAGACGAAGACTGATCAAAGGTGGGATGACATGAAAGAAGCAACTAGGGTACAAGTGTAGCTTCCAGGGGAGTATCCAGTGGGTATCCAGTAGGCATCTGATAAGATCAAAATAGAGAACAAATGTACAAGAGGGTCCAGTATATAAGTATATGAATGAAGAGGAGCCTGAATATGGGCCAAGGGCATGGGCAAAGGGTAACAGTGTCATAGGAATGCGCAAGCATAGTGACAGGTGTAAAAGGTTGAAGGTGAAAGGCTGCATAAGTGGGAGCAAAGGGTGAAACTACAGCATGACATCAGTGAGATGCATGGGTAGGGCGAAGGGTGAGCATGGATAGCTCCAATGGTATGGTATATGAAGTGTCAAGTGTGAATGAATAAAAAGAGAGTGTACAAGGGAGCCTTGGGGGAAGATCCTAGGCAGATACAAGGACTAACGATGGTGATGGGAAAGATCTCCAGATGTGACCAGTGAAGGTCCAAGGTATTGGGGCAAAGGGTGGTGCCAAGGTAGGGACAGGAATGGAGGTACAGCAGAGGAGGTAACTTGGAGTGGGGACAAGGGTGGAAGATGAAGAGTCTAAGTGATGTCTAGTCATAAGAGCAAGCAAGGAGGTCACATTAGGAACAATGATGGCCTCCCTAAGCAAGAAGGGACAAGGACGAAGGCCAGGATACAGGTATGAGGCAGGTTCTCACAGGTGTGCAATAGGGGTTGAGCCAAAAAGGGATAGGGGCTAGGTGAGTTGTAACAGTTGATTCCAACGCGATTCAAATTTCAGCTCTGGATGGGACACTAAGTGGTTACCCTGGCTTCAGTTTTTCAACAAAAAAAACCTCACTGATGCTTTTGGTTTCATAGACCCAGTTTCTGTCATTCATGGGGTCCATCTGATCCCTGCATTCATGCAACAAGAGCTGGAGATGATCAAATTGAACAAAGATTGGTCTTTCTACTATATTAACATGTAAGTTTGTTTTTACATGTGTTTCATATACTAATTCTCCTCAAGTTTTATGAACAGGGATATGTTCATGTGCTTCCAAGGGGGAGGGATTGGCCATCAGGTCACCCAGGAGTGGGACAAGTTTTTGCAGTGTAAGGAATGTGACCTGCCACCAGACGATGAAGGTATTGGCAACGACCTTGAATCCGAGGACTTGGGAGATGAATCAGAGGGGGAGATCGGAATGGAGAAGGGTGATAGGATAGATGAAGAGAGAAATGGGGTTATGAATTCCAAGTCGGATGAGAGTAAGGGTGAAGAGGATGATGTTATCATTGCAGACAAAGGAAAGGAGCTCAATGAAGAAATATGGGCTCAAGAGGGCTATGGCTCACTATAGTTACAATACAATTGAAATGACCCAAAGCTCAAGGCTTAGGCAAGTCAACAACCAACTAAGACTGGGAAAGTTGCTGATAGAGGGAACTCTTTGAGTGTAATGAAACCTTTGCAGGTAACTCCCAAGAGAACTAGACTAGGGTACAGTCATAGCCTCTTGGATCTTTATATACTAAACTACGGTTTGTACATGTTAATATCGAATCTATGATATAGGGTTATTGGTAATTGTTACGTTCCAACCGGGTAGCTGGAGACGTAGGCCTGGTAGCATCTTCTGGTCAAGGAAGTCCTGACGGGGGCACCAGACAGCAGCAGAAGACAATCAAGGGGTGGACATTGGCAAGGTGCGAAGTACAGGTGCTACAACGCTAGGGGGAATCCAGGGTCCAAGGTGCAAGGTACTAGGGAAATACCAGGTAAGACGAAGATAGAGAATAAGTGTACTAAGAAGTCCGGTATATAAGTATACGAATAAAGAGGAGCCCGAATGTGGGCCAAGGGTGTGGGCCAAGGGCAAGGACGTCAGAAGGACGTGCAAGCTAAAGTGCCAGGTGTGAAATAAGCAAGGGTAGGGGCCGCATAAGCGGGGCAAAGGGGAATACTACAGCATGACGTTGGTGGACGCATGACTAGGGCAGGGGGTGTGCGGATGGCACCGGTGGTAGGGTAAATGAAAGTTTACAAGGTGGATGAGAAGAAGGGGGAAGCGTACGAGGGCGCCAGGGGGAGATCCTGGGCAGATGCGAGGACAAATGACGGTGATGGGGAAAATCCCCAGATGTGACTGGTGAAGGTTCAAGGTGACGGGGGAGGAGGGTGTTCCTGGGTAGGCACAGGAACGGGTCTATGGTGGAGGGTAGGATGGAGGAAGTAACTTGGAGTGGGGATGAGGGCGGAAGACGAAGGATCCAAGTGTCATCAAGTCGTAAGACCAAGCAAGGGGGTTACATTAGGGACGATGACAGCCTCCCTAGGTGAGGAGGGACAAGGACAAGGGCGAGGTACAAGTGTACGAACGGTGTTCACAGGTGTGAGACAGGGGCTAGAGCTGAAAAAGGGATAGGGGCTAGGCGAGTTGTAACAGTAATTAAATACATGAGGTATGTGCATGAAGCATGGAATGGAAGAAGCGGAGATTAAATAGTCGTGCAACACATGAGGTGTGGCAGAATGGAAGAGAAGCATGATGTGCACTGCACGGAGATGATCGTGAGAATAAATATAACCTACTATAGATATATGAAAGTCTAAATAGAAATGTCAGTAATAAGACTAAATGGAGATAGATCTTGATCGGGAGATTTATAGATACGAGGAATGAGTCATGTGACAATCGGTCACGTGATGAATGGAATAGGAGTCCGAGTGGTTACGATGTTATCTCCTGTGATATGGTGAGTGATCGTTAGATAAAAGAAAGATAAGATGAGATCATAATGGATCAGATATCTAATCTGATAAGATAAAGAAAAATGATAAGTCATAAAATAATAGGATAAGGTGAAAATGAGTATCATAGTTACTGGTCCATAACAACAATCATTGGCACTGATTTGTCTTTCACACGATTTGTGAGATGTTAATATCTTGTATTATTGGAATGATGGATAACTACCAATGACTATGAGATTGCAATACATGGAGGTGCGCCGAGGCTCACAACCTCCTGACATAAGCAACCAGCTGTGACTAACTATCCTCACGTGCTGTCAGGGAAACTCAGCCATATCAGGCAATCTTATGATTTTGCAATTTTTGTGATGCTGCACAGCCACATGTCGTCGACCTGACATTCCAAGTTGTGAATTTTTGTGAGTGATCTTTTTGCCTAGTAAGCACTGGCAGGGCTCATAACCTGTAGAATACTTTGGTAGTCACTATAATATTAGCAATAGCTAATTACCTGTAGAATACTTTAGTAGTCACTAAAGAAGAGCTACAGTACAATTGTTCGAAGTAGTCCATATGCTTAAGTAAGCAGTAGCTGTAAGGCCACTTACCATTTATATCTCCAACATTCCAATCTACTGAGAAGACTGAAGAGTCAATGAGAGTGTTGAGAGAAAGGAGAGAAGGGTTGTTGCAAGGAAACAAATGATTTTGCACTAAACAGAATTTGGAGAAACCAGGTTTTGGAATAATGCCCAGAGGGGTGGTGCAAAACGGGCCAATGATAGACTCTAAGTGATCGGGTGTAAAAGGACCTATGGTGAGGAGAAATGAGAAATAAATAAAACGGTAAGGTAATACTAACCAGAGTAATGTTTGGCTTGCAATTCAAACTTGATGTAAGAGAGGATGAAATCTAAGTGATTCAAAGCAGAATAATGGTTGTTTGGGGTAAAAGACAAAGACTGGGAGAATGAATCCAGAACGCTGATCCTCCAATTGAAATGGATGCCTTTTGGAACATCCGCAAACTCCTCCAAAGCACCAGCCTCAGAGAGGAGCTCCTCCCATTTTGACCAGATGAAAGGAGTTATGATTGGGAGGAAGCTGTCAAACACTGCATGCTTGTGCTAAGTGGGGGCCACAACAACAAAAGCAGATGTAAGCATGGAAGCAGTTTGCTTCCCTGCAGCCTCATCCATTGAAGTGGAAGCAGACTTGGCCACCTTGGATGATGGACCAGGATGTGTTCGAGAAGGAGATGTAAGCAGTTTTGATAAGGCCACATGCCCACTTCCTACACCTGGGGGTGCCATAGAAGATGCAATGGAGGGTATGGTTTTCATAGTAAAAGAAAGGGAGGGGAGGGCTGAACCTGTTACGGTCGTGTAACAGAGCATACTCGCAATTCATACTTATCATTTTTCTTTGACTAGTTCCAAGTCACATGACTAGCTCACGTGCAACACCATGTCTAACTTATTCTTTTCTGACCTTTCTTTAGGAGACAATGGACTTTGTGTGACTCTGAGATATCTCTTTGGGATCATGTGACAAGGTCATGTGCTAGTCCAGATCTCAGATGGACACTTTATCTATATTTGATTATATTCTTTCTCACATTCATCTCCATCTCATGCTTCTCTTCCATTCTGCCACACTGTGTGTGCACCTTATGTCTTTAATCTCTGTTACACTTCCATTTCACATGCATATGCCTCACATATTTAATTACTGTTCACCCTATGCCCTAGATCATAGATTCGATCACAACATGTGCACATAATAGTTTGCATATATAAAGCCAGAAGGCTATAGCTGGTATCCCCAATCTAGTTCTCTTGGGAGTTCACCACCAAAGAGATCCTCTCAGTTCTTCTCCTCCTTTCCAGTTGGTTTTAGTTGATTTGCCTAAGCCTTGCTTTGGGTCATTTCAGAACCCAATCCAGGAGGGCTGGCATTGAAAAGGAGTGGGGCAATGTTGTGAAGAGGCTGCTCCTGAACTAGCAGCAGAAGCCAAAGAAGTGGCAGGGGTTGTGGAGAGGAAGAAGGGCATTGCAGGCTTGGGAGGAACAGTGCCGTAGAGGCCTGGTAAAGTGCGTTGAGTCCCTGTGCGGTAAGTGTTGACAATTTGACACCAAATTTCTTCCTGCCAGAATGAAGGGTTAATTCCACTCTTTGGGTTGATGTAATGAATACATAAGCAGATATTGTAGCATAAAACAATGTGGAAAAGGTCCCAAAAATTTGTTCACTGGATGAGGCAGGTATAGTGAGCCTCCTAAGCGTTCATGATACAGTCAGTGTTTGGGCCAGGGAGGTAATAGTGGATAGTGATGATGAGGTGAGGATAAGTGTGGACCCAGTCTTGGGCACAAACTGAGCTCTCAGTCTTATTTGAAAACTTCACTGAGGATACCATGAGCTGGCCCTCTTTAAACAGGAGGGCCTGGCCATTGTCTCAAAATGACCAGGTCATAGAGGTAATGGAATGGGTAGTGAGCACCATTATGGGGATGTGGACCATCCAGTTGCTTTTAAGTGTGGAGATGACTTTGGCCAGAATGGGTAGGTCAAAACTATCAAGAATGACTGGATTGGATGGGATGGTGCGAGATTGAGATATGGATGAAGAGTCTTGAGGCATGAATGTGGGTAACAAGGTCTGCTTGTTTGGGTCTGGAAGGTCTAGCAGGTAAGGAAAGTAAGCACCAAGGCAGTGTGGGAGGATGTAATAGGGGAGGCTGGGAATGGAGATATGAAAAGGTAATCTAAGTGAGGCAGCCAGGTGAGCTGAAATGATGGTAATGTAATGGGTAAAGGCACTATAAGGGAAAGTGCACTGCACATAAGATGACAAGTAAGTGTTGTAATAGTAAGGTGAGTATATGTGCCTGCCCAGAGGGGGGGTGAATATAAAGTAATGAGCAGGGTAGGAGCCCCTCAGTAAGGGGGGAAGGAGAAAGGCATAGAATGATTGAACCTATCTGTGAATTTTGGTAAATGGGAAGGTAGAGTGGCAAGTAGCCTGTTGAAGTCCACTCCAGGGGCTACTTCTAGCAAAATGTCTGCCAGACAAGAGTGGAGGTCCAGGTCTCCCAGGTCAAGCCTTTTCAAGGCTGTAGAGAAAATTTGTTACGTTCAGATCCAAGTAGGCCCGAGACATAGACCAGATGGCAGCTTCATGTCAAGAAAGTCCTGATGGAGGTGCCAGACAGTGGATGAAGACTGATCAAAGGTGGGATAACATTGAAAGAAGCGACTAGGGTACAAGTGTAGCTTCCAGGGAGGTATCTGGTAAGATCAAGATAGAGAACAAATGTATGAGAGGATCTAGTATATAAGTATACAAATGAAGAGGGGCCTGAATATGGGCCAAGGGCATGGGCAAAGGGTAATGGCATCATAGGAATGTGCAAGCATAGTGACAGATGTGAAAGGTCAAAGGTGAAAGGCTGCATAAGTGGGAGCAAAGGGTGAAACTACAGCATAACATCAGTGAGATGCATGGGTAGGGTGAAGGGTGAGCATGGATAGCTCCAAGGGTACAGTATATGAAGAGTGTCAAGATGAATAATCAAAGAGAGAGCATACAGGGGAAACCTTGGGGAAGATCCTGGGCAGATACATAGACTAGCGAGGGTGATGGGGAAGATCCCCAGATGTGACCAGTGAAGGTCCAAGGTATTGGGGCAAAGGGTGGTGCCAAGATAGGGACAGGAATGGGGGTATGGCAAAGAGGGGGACAGAGGAGGTAACTCAGAGTGGAGACAAGGGCAGAAGACAAAGAGTCCAAGTGATGTCTAGTTGTAAGACCAAGCAAGGGGGTCACGTTAGGGACAATGATGGCCTTCCTAAGTAAGGAGGGACAAGAATGAAGGCTGTTATAATTCACCCATACGTTCACTCTTTTCCCTACTCTTTTCCCTTCACTTGTCCCCAGCCTTGCCTATGCTTCTCTCACCTTATGTTTTTGGCAATCACGGTCAGTCATGATTCCTCTTTATTTAAACCTTAAACTACACAGCCTAGCCTGGGTTCTATTCTGAACCCTTTCTCTCCACCCCGGGCAGTGCCCCTTTCATCTCTGCTTTTCATTTCTGAGTATTTCCTCTGTTCCACTCCATTCTGTGCCCTTGCTGTAGTACTCCCACTCAGACACTTTGCACACACTCTCCCCTTTGCCCAACACTTACCATTCCTGACTCGGTCTGTACACAGTAGGATACCTTATTTAATCTGCTAGCTAGTACAGTTGTACCCTAGCTTATCTTCCTGAATCTACTCCTTGAAGCTCACCTCTTTGCGTGACTTCCCTTCCACTCATCACTGGACTAGCTAAGAGCTTGCTCTCCTTGTCCTTGACAATAAGGCTTTAGACCTGAGTTGACTGAAGCCTCAGACCTCTGATCCTCACTTCCACCTGCATCTCCGCCCTTAGGTACTTCTCACACTTCACCTCCCCCACCATTCTTGTTACAACTCACCTAGCCCCTATCCCTTTTTTGGCTCCAACCCCTGTCTCACACCTGTGAGAACTGTCTACACACCTGTACCTCGCCCCTTGTCCTCGTCTATCCTCGCCTTGGAAGACCGTCATCATCCCTAACGTGACTCCTTCGCTTGGTCTAACGACTCAACACCACTCGGACTCTTCATCATCCACCTACATCCCCACTCCGAGTTACCTCCTCCGACCTACCCCCCGCCATAGACCCGTTCCCGTGCCTATCCAGGAACACCCTCTGTCCCCGTCACCCTGGACCCTCACCGGTCACATCTGGGGATCTTCCCCATCACCATCGTTTGTCCCCATATCTGCCCAGGATCTCCCCCTGGTGCCCTCGTACGCTTTCTCCCTCTTCTTGTTCACCTTGTACACTTTCATTTACCTTACCTTCAGTGCTATTGGCACACCCTTTACCCTAGTCATACATCCACCGACGTCATGCTGTAGTATTTCCCTTCGCCCCGCTTACGCGGCCCCCACCCTCGCTTATTTCACACTTGGCACTTTAGCTTACGCGTCCCTTTTGATGGCCCTGCCCTCTGCCCTTGCCCTTGGCCCATATTCAGGCTCCTCTTCATTCATTTACTTACATACCGGACACCTTAGCATACTTATTCTCTATCTTCGTCTTGCCTGGTACCCCCCTAGTACCTTGAACCTTGGACTTCCCCTAGTGTTGTAGCACCTGTACTTCGCATCTCATCAATGTCCATTCCTTGATGATCTTCTACCGTTGTCTGGCGCCCCCGTCAGGACTTCCTTGACTAGAAGATCCCACCAGGCCTACGTCCCGGCTTACCTGATCGGAACGTAACAATTCTTGTTCTCCTCAGCCAAAGCTTCCACCATTTGGGTCTACAGTCACCCATTCCTTGGTCAAACTGTAACAAAAGCTAAGCTCTTTTAACTGCAGTTACTATTATTGTAAACTGCCCACCATTTCCTACCCAGCCTGACAACTATGGGTGGCATGCCACCTACTCTGATTCCCCATATGATACCAAGGAAAACCCTCCCTTTGAAGGAGAGTCTGAACAGTCTACTGACCTCAACGTCCCCATCCCTGAGGAAGAAGAGGAATGCTCTAGCCTTCTCCTAAGCCACCAGCTCTCTGCCCAACTTTCCCTCCCTCGAGAACCAACCCCACCCTCCCCTACTCCAATCGCCACCCAACACATCTTTCCTCTTCCCACCCCTGCCTTCTCTTCCTTGCACCACCCACCACCCATCACTTGATCACCTGCCCCCACCCCATTTCCCACTATGTCCTCATCCAAACCCATTGAACTTCACATTGGAGCCCCTGAGGCCATCGATGGAGACTACAAGAAATCTAAAGCCTGGCTGAACACCGTCCAGTTCTACCTCCTTGTCAATGCCGATGTTTACAATTCAGAGGACACAAAGGTCATATTTGCCCTCTCCTACATGACAGAAGGAACCACCAAGACCTGGGCGGAAGCTGTTATGATTCATGTCTACATCTACTCTTTTTCCTATTCTTTTCCCTTTGCTCATCCCAGCTTTGCCTATGCTTCCCACACCCTGCATGTTATGGTTTGACTGGGGGTGGACGACCGCAAACCCGAAGGTAATGTTAAGTACCGGTCTACTCCGGTGTCAACTCCGGATCGCCGGAGATGGTTGTATAGGTGGGACTTTGGCTTCACCGTGTGTGGTGCGCCCTTACAACGAGTTGAGGAGTCCCGGATTTCGGAGGGT
>JBBPSX010000421.1:0-12903 GCA_038093815.1 Neoboletus cf. brunneissimus | reverse complement strand
GGGGGCAGCAAAGGCAAACAAGGCAGTGGCCTCAGGCGCATTGGTGTGTGCACCTTGCTTTGCCTTCTTCTGCTTCTCCTCCCCTTGCTTCAAGCAATTGCTGTGCTTGTGTCGTAGCTTGTTCTCTCCCTGTTACGATTCTCCCATACGACTACCTTTTTCTTCTCTTCTCTTCCATTCGTCTTAGTCTTACCTATGCCTCTTACACCTCACGCGATCATCAGTCACAGTCGGTCACACTTCTTTTCATTTAAACCTTAAACCACACAGCCTAGCCCGGGTTCTTTTCGAACCCTTCCCCTCCGCCCCGGGCAGCGCCCCTTTCATCTCCGCTCTTCATTTCCGACTATTACGTCCTTTCCATCCCGTCCCGTGCCCGTGCTGTAGTACCCCCGCTCGGACACCATGCGCACCTCTTCCCCTTTGCCCCATACCTACTATACCTGACTCGGTCTGTGCACAGTAGGGTACACTATTTAAACAACGAACTCGCACCCCTGTACTATAGCTTAGCTTCCCGAAATCCACTCTTGATAAGCTCACCTTTGCACGACTGCCCCTTTGCCTGTCGCTGGACCGGCTAGGACTTTCGTACCTCTACGCACTCGACCATTTGGCCTCAGACCTAAGTCGACCAAGGCTTCGGACAATAGATCCTTGCCTTCACCTGCGCCCCTCGCTGCCCAACCCCTGTACCCCCGTGCCTTTAGCTAGAGCTTCTACCTTCGGGTCTACGGTCGCCCTTCCCAGGTTGAACCGTAACACTCCCTGGCCGGACTGGCCTGATGCCTGTCCTTGGCCTTGCTGCTGCTGAAACTTGGGGTCTCCCCCTTTCCGCTTCACAGCGGAGTTCTTGTTGGCCTGTTGAGGGCCGGAAGGAGCACCTTTGACAGGGTGCGTGGTGACATTCTTAAGCCAGGCCACAGTGACCTGCTTCTCATAGTCGGTAAGGGTAGTGACCTTAGCGGTCGAGGAGAAAGTTGCCTTAGATGAAGTACTAGCTGTCGTGGAGGCAGCGGCAATGGACGCGGTGTTGGCCGCATGGACGACATGGTCGGCATACTTTGGAATCTTCGTGAGGACTATCATCTCAGAGATTTTCTGAGGAATGTCATAGTCCAGCTCGTGGAGCCAGGTGAAGTGACTGTTGAGCTTGGCGAAAGCGGGAGTGGGATGGGATGTTTCAGGGATGACAAGTGCATTGAGTGCTTTGAATTTGATAAAGGCGGCGGCGGAAGTCGTGACATCATACTTGTCCTTGAGATCTGCCCAGAACAACTTGGCAGTCTGTTTGGGGTCAAAAAAAGGAAGCAAGTGTTTCTCAATACAAAGGCGGATGGTGCCAATCACCTGGTTGTCTTTATCTTCCCATTTGTCAATAGCGTCCTGCTCAGGCTTGGTGATGTTACTATTGTCCACAGGCTGAGGGCAGCTGTGGATCATGACAGGGCACCAGAGGCTCTGGAAGCGCAGATACATCTGCATCGCCTCAGCCCAGGCACAGTAATTCATGCCGTTGAGCATGGGAACTGAGTTGAAAGCACTGGTGTTGGTAGAAGACATGTTGTTGAAATAGAGGCAAGAACTGTAGACAAAGTCGTCAGTAACCTTAACTGGAGCTTTAGAAAAGACGGAAGGAAGGAGTACAAGACTCGCTCAACAAATTGAAGTCTAGCCGAAAAGTGGCATAGTCTCCCTCTGCAACAGAGGTCTAAACTTGTAGTTTGGGTGATTTGAGTCGCACCAAAACTCACGATGCCAACGGCAAACAAGTCACACTGGAGGCACCATTGCCAGGCATATTATCGCACTCGGCACGAGTTAACAACTGAGGAGTGGGGCAAGTAAATTGTGCGCCACATGAACGGAAACGTTCAGGATGAATCAGGGAGCTGTTGACTATTGGCTTTCGCCAATTTGCCACTCAGGGCTCATAACCTGTCGAGAGGATATTGAGTACCTCGTATAATGGGATGCAGTGCGGTAAGCACTGTACTGAGTAAGAAAGAGTCCTACGACTATATACCTGGGGTTGTCACTGAAGGATGCGGTTTATGTTCAAGAAGAATTGAAACTCCTATTGTAACTCAGTCACAACTTGCAAACTAAGTAGTCGAAGGTACATGCTTATGTAATACTACTAAATACTAGTGTAACTATGCTATACTTCAACACAAAGTTCATCCAGTAGTCAATATCTCTCAGGTTAAACCATACAGAGAAACTCTCCCAGGACAACCAGTTCTACATCCTGACCTGATTGAGATTGACGAAGAAGGAGAAGAACAATTCAAGGTAGAATACGTGGCAGCTTCTAGGATGAAAGGATGGAAGCTTGAATACTTAGTCCACTGAAAGGGCTACGATGAAACCAATCGTACTTGGAAAACCAGTGACATAATCAACACTGCTCCAGAAGCAGTCACAGATTTCCATCGTCAAAACCCTTCTGCACCCCAAAAACTCTGCAGACTCACACTTTCTGACTTTAACACTCTTTTTTCCTCTTATGAAAACTTTACCAAAACAAACTTTCAAGGGACTTGCCTGGAATACGAGTCTTAAAAAGGGGGTAGTGTAATAATATAGACCTTATTTTTCATTTTTACACTTAACTTAACACTTCATCTTCATTTTCTATTGATGCATGCACATAACTGTGGGAACACACACGTGACTAGGTCTAGACCCATGACATCATCAACATGTGTTATTAATTTCCGCTCTTCTCTCACATGTTGCTTCTTTCTTACTCATCTTTCTCTCACATTAGTCATCACATCAGTAATATCTCCCAGGCCAAACTTGGTCCATGCACCTCTTTGTAACATATATAAAGTAGACACACTGCGACTGGAATCCCCAGTCTAATCCACTTCATTGTTGGCTTTCAGGTCTTACTAGTGGGTCGAGCTGTGTCTCTTCCTTGTGGGATCATTGGAGCTCTAACAGCTTTGACTTGGCACTTGACTATTCCCATCTTGTCTCTACTCTCACTCCGCGAGGTTCTGGTGTGTGCCCTATAAGTTAGTCCAGCCAGTATTTAGACTCAACCCCTTTGAGACCATAACACTTGTAGTTGAATTGAATGCCGCCAACATTGACCTGGATAGGTTTCTTCAAGTAGTGAAGTTCCAAGAGCAGATACTTGACCTGCAAGCACTTGCACTCAATTTCATCTGTGTCAAGTGGGAGACGAAGCCCAAAAGACCACTGAACACAGCATGATGCATAATCTTTGAAGGACTTTCAGACTGTGGCCATTGCTGTGGTTAATTCTGCTTCCATGTCCAATTCCTGGACAGAGGCTGGAGTAGAATATGTGTTAAGTTTGAACCCAGGTAGGCCTGAGATGTAGACCAGATGGCAGCTTCATATCAAGGAAGTCCTGATGGGGGTGCCAGACAACAGATGAAAACTGATCAAAGGTGGGATGACATTGGAAGAAGTGACTAGGGTACAAGTGTAGCTTCCAGGGAGGTATCTGGTAAGATCAAGATAGGGAACAAGTGTATGAAAGGGTTCAGTATATAAGTATATGAATGAAGAGGAGCCCGAATATGGGCCAAGGGCATGGGCAATGGGTGAGGACATCAGAAGGACGCACAAGCCATAGTGATAAGTGTGAAATCAACAAAGGGGTAAGGGCCACATAAGCAGGGCGAAGGGGAAACTACAGCATGACATTGGTAGAACACATTGGTAGGACAAGGGGGTGCGCAGATAGCGCCAATGGTAAGGTAAATGAAAAGTGTCAAGGTGAATAAGAAGAATAGAAAGTGTACAAGGGTGCCAGGGGAAGATCCCGGGCAAATACAAGGACAAATGACAGTGATAGGAAAGATCCTCAGATGTGACTGGTGGAGGTCCAAGGTGACAGGGTAGAGGAGCATTCCTGGGTAGGCATGGAAACAAGTCTATAGTGGAGGGTAGGGTGGAGGAGGTAACTTGGAGTAGGGGCGAGGACAAAAGACAAGGGGTCCGGGTGGTGTCTAGTCGTAAGACCAAGCAAGGGGGTCATGTTTAGAACAAAGATGGCCTCCCTGAGCAAGGAGGGAAGAGGACAAGGGGTGAGGTACAGGTGTGAGGACAGTTCCCACAGGTGTGAGACAGGGGTTGAGCCAAAAAAGGATAGGGGCTACTGCAAGTTGTAACAATATGAAACACATGACAGAACAGCATGAAATAACATATCGCTGCCACAGACTGAGCACAATGCATCTCTTGTAGCAATCTTGATGAATCCACTTTTGCCCTGTGGCATCAGAATCGCTTCCTCTGTCAATAGCAAGGTGTATATATGCCATTTGGCATCTTCTAACACACAGTGTTTCAACCCTTTTGGGAAACTGACAGTCAGATTAGTGGGAGGATGTGGTGGCATTTGAGATATAGATACAGTTGCCTCTATAGTAGATGTGGAGGCAGGGGTGGCCAAAGTAATGGTGGAGTGTCATTGGGTCACAGGTTCACCTGTAGGGGATATGTGCACAGAGGGACCAGCAACCACAGTGGCAGTGAGGAGTTGGGGGGTTGGGGGCATTGGGACACATGTTTCCTACATGGGCCAACGGATCAGTTCAGATTCACTAGTCTATAAACAATGTGATGAATACTGTTGTGTTTCAGGATTCCCAATGTATGCTGATCACTGTTAATCCTGGTTCTGGTCATCTGATGAGTTGAATGCCAGGTCTGTGGGGCATCATCATCCAAACATGTTGTGCAATCTCCAATCCTTGACAAGTGTAAGCTTGCAATTCATTGTGATTGACAGCCAGACGGTGTCCAGTGTCATATTGGATGCTTGGATTTTGAGGATATACAGTATCCAGGAGGTGAGAGTCTTGTGGTACTTCACCTATGAGGTTTAAAAGCTCTGGTTGATATTGCAATATTGCCATAGTGTCCTGCTCCATTCAAGAAAATTGCCAGCTAAAACCAGACAGGCAATTGCTGGTTAGCTGCACAAGATTCTGAAAGAAGCATGCCATTAGACTCAGAGTTGGAGTCAAGATTACTGGCAGTGGAAAAGATGGAATGGTGGCAAATCTTCTCAATAAGCTGAATAAAAACATTATGGAATACTTAAAGCTTTTGACAAAAAAGATGTGGACAATGAATTTTCCACTCCTTGAGAAGATGGATTTGAGGAGCATTAATAGTGGGAATATAAGAGTGGAGAACATGAGCCTGCTGTACTTCATCAATCCTTGCCAATATTGCATGTTGAAACTGAATAACCTCTTTTGACTGGAAAAAAAGAATATTGGATGGGCCTGAATCTGATACTGAATAGAAGGGGATGGTGGAGGAAGTCAATAATGGAGTGAGTGAGGATGAACTATAGGATGAGTTAGACTCAGAGTCTGATACCAGCATGCCACTGGTGAGATTAGGCTCAATTTGAGCTTGAATGACATCCCAGAGCTCCATAGCCTGTGCTATACTAATACTGCTAAGGGCTGCCTGAAGGAGGCTCAAGGCTTCCTGATGTGCTGAGGATCTGGGCATACTGTTGGGGGGACAGGGGATACAGGGGGAATATCAAACAGGCTAGATACAGTAATAGGACTTGGTATATCTAAGTGATATTTTGGTATTTTAAGCAGAGATTTAATTTGCTGCATCAAAAAGAAACCTTAGTTTTGTAATGTTGCCACTGCACTATTATTATTGTAGTGGCACATGGGCACCAAGTCCCTGACTCCAAGGAAAAACAAGCTAAAACATATACATTGCACAATGGAATTGATGAACAAGATAACATCACAACATCACAACACAACAACCCACAATAGGCAGTATGTATAGATGAGAGATGAGGATTTTTTTTAATGGGTTTACCAAGAAGAAGTAAAACTTGAAGGTCCAATATTTATCTTATCTACTCAGTATCCATATTAGCAACTCCTGCTTCATCATCAACATCAATTACCATGGTGAACCATAACAGTGCTCAAAAAAGGCTAAAATCAGGCTGAGAATGCTATGTTCAGCATTGTCAGGCAGCAGGACATCATTGAATTTTAATGTGAGTGCATTGAGAGTCAATTTGCCAAGAGCAGCATGGTACTTTGCAAAGTCAGTCAGAAGAACTTGTACACAAACCCCCTTCAGTGAGCCTTTGCAGAGAGATACTTCAGGTAGTGAGGAAGTAGATGCAAATATCACATTAAGTGAGAGACCAGATAAATTCTGTTCATTGACATTGTTCATCTGGGGAACTCCAACTGATAGTCAGATATACACATTGCAGTGGATGGAGGACATTGAAGCTGAACTATCTCAGTCAAGATACAGTAGTGCATGTATTCAGCATGGGCAAAGTAATTGGTTGACTTGACTACAGAAACTTGAGTGGCATAGAAAAAAATGAATATATTCAGACCATCATATGCAACCAAACCAGTAAACTCACTTTCACATTCAAGGCAATGTGTATGATGGATTTTGAGAGTATTCTTCAGCCATATACAGAAATTCAGAGGAGACTCAAAACATTTACAATATTTATGTGGAAAATATATGGGGTCATAATATATTGGATAGTCTTTAAGATCATGGGAACCATCAGGAGGACAAACATCATCTTCAATGATGCATGCGATAACACAGGGTGCCTTGTCAATGAACCTACAAATGGGGAAGTTGAGCTAACAAGAACAAGACAAGAGGCTAGTACATACTTTCACTCACATTGGTATACAGCAGAACTGGTTCAGCATAGTTATGAAAGGCTGATTAACTTGTGAACAACAAATATTAATATTGTAGAGGAACTGTATAGTAATTAGATAATTTATTCTCACAGTTGAATTGTTCCCACGGGTCGCTTTGCAGAGAGCAGGACGTTTCTGGCTGAGAAAACCCTCCCCCACTACCGTGGGAGTCAGGGATGGGCATGCCCAGTAAATTTAAGTTGAGTTTGAACTTTCCATACCTGTTTTGGCAGCATCCTGTGCCACAGAAGCATCCAAACATTTAAGCAGAGATTTAATTTATGCACCCCATCAGAGTTTGTGTGCAACTTTTGTGACCTACTAGTCGGTCACTAGTTGGCTCGGCTAAGCGCGTGAGTACCACAATTGATTATGCTAAGATACCTATACATTTGTGTGCTCCAGCAAGTACCCTGGTACAATGTGCACGCGCTCGACTCTTTCAAAAAAAAGATAGGAAGTGCATAGCATCGGTAACAAAAATGAGTCCTAGGATACCGGGGTAGGTACAGCCGGAACACCCCTAGCGACAAATCCAATCCGTCGTGCCCAATGAGAAACGGACCGCGTAACTCGTTCGATTTTTTCTTCCTCCTTATCCACGACACGAGACCGCAATTTCCAGCTGCTCAGGCCAGCGCATATCTCATTGAATCGAACGACCACTTCATCTATGTTAGGTCGATTACTCGGATCGGCTTGTACCATATCAGCCACTAGATGTTCCATGAACTCAAAGCCAATCTTCGTCTGTCGAATATAACTGCAGATTAAACAGGGGAAACAGATTTAAGGCTGGCTGACCTTGAGAAAGTCTTTCCGGATGGCATTTCCGATATAGAAGACGTCAGTTGGGAACGGATTACAAGGCTCGTTCGAATTCTGAAACTCTGGTACTTCCTTGTCACCACCCCAAATCGGCACCTCCTTGGGATCATTATCAGCGGGGTCATAGCGGCGAGACAGACCAAAGTCAATGAAATAATATTTTGGAGGTCGTTGGGTGCGCGTATAATGCTTTGCAGAACCGCTGTAATCCCTTTTCAGGTTGGTTTCCATTGGGTGGAACGAATTAGGATAAAGCTCTCTCGGATCGAGCATAAGATTTCTGTGCATGCAATCACTGCCAAACGATTAATAGATAGAGATCAGAGTTAAATTGTGGGTTTGAACCTACCGATGAGCAACATAATGTTTATGCATGAATTGAAGGCCCTGTGCGGAGGTCAGAATATAGAAACGCTTATACACCTGTATGTGGCACCTCGAATAGTTGTCGAAAGCACTCTATCACTTCTCCGAAAGTGTCGAAATGAGGATCGGAATAAAGCCGGAGCAGAGGCATCACAATTATAACGGTATTCTGGTCGTCGAGGGAAAGAATGTCATGGAAGGGTACACAATGGTTGGTTGACTGAGCGGCGAGAGCCTCAGATGAGAAGTATAGTCCAATATCAATTTCGTAGGGATGCTCTGATTTTTTAATGCGCTTCAGGGTAACATGGTGGCCGTCTGAAAGTCGAGTAGCATCAATGATGTGCCCAACCTTGTAAACCTGTTAGTAGTCACTGGCGGCGTGTAATATGAAGAAAGTACCTGCAGATTCCTGGAATCTTCATATTCAAACCAATCCTTGTTCGATTTGTTCCAGGATGGAACCCAATCCGGTGCATAGCGGGGCCGCAAGAGATAACCTCGAGTTTTCAACCATTCAAACTGGTTCTTCCACCAGATCTCCCTGCTGTCCAGTTCTCCGGGAGAAAGCTGTTGGGTCGTGCCGAAAACAGTGAGCTCTCTCTGGGCTCTGCTTTCTTTGTCAATACGCGTTTCTGTCATGTGGTGGCAGGGCAGAGCCACTGCACTCAAAAACGAGCACGGTGGCACGTGAGGACACGCATGGTCAAATATGGACCCACAAGCGTGTGAATCCTTGATAGCCGCCGCGGACTCCCAAACAAACCGCCTTGGCGGTCCGCGGCGAAACTCGTTGAAGCTGAAGCTGGATGTGATTGATTTACTCTGAAGTTCGCGATTAACAAAAAAACCAGATATCCGAATGCTCGAAAACAACCATCTGACGAACCACCGCCCATTCTGTAACTCTCAGAAATCAAACTTGGGTTCGTGTTATGAATTTCTATCCCGTAAAGGTTCCTCACGGTCTTGATGGGAATTGCAGTTGTACAAATTTTCTACATCTGGCCGGACTCGTTCTGGCCCAATTACCTGGCTACGTTGTACTTATCTGGTGGAGATGCTCCCGAAATAAGTCTTCACTCTGTTTCCCCCCACCTAACACCGACACTGCAAAACAGCAATCGATGAGTGCTACCTCTCAACGCCACACCGTCGTCGTTCCAATAAACCTTGGTGCAGCGTCCAACTTTGACCGGGATATTTTTTCTCTTGTTTCGTATCGCGACAGAGATAAGCTCGGCCAAGGAGAATTCCTACTCGATGCAACCTTGGAGGAGATGCTCAAGATCACTTCGATGGGGTCTGATCCCAATCAATGGGAGGAAGTCATCGCGACCACCAAGTCCAGATACGATCAGTTAGTTGTAGCATATGGTCCGACCGCTGAAAATCCATCCATTTCCCCCTCCAGACTTAAATTACAACAGGCAAGACTCGAAGAACGTTCAAAATCCAAAAGCCCCCTTCAAGTGTTGAATCTTCGCAAAGCCTACAGTGACTATCGTGCGATGCGTATATTCCGTGATTCCGCCAAAACCCTATTTGAGGAGACCAGGGTGAGGCTCCCTCCACCTTTCAATGGATGAGTGGGTCCGGCGTTCACCCCCCCCCCCCCCCCTTTCTCTACAGAGCAGATCCGAACAAATGCGGAGAACGATAAACAGGGGATTGCTGTCGGAAGTTCCACAAGAAGATTTGGGACCTGCTGGTGGTGCGTGCTACTCCGTGCCACTAGTAGTACAATAGAACGAATCCTCCAGATGATATACCCCCCAACGCAACCGTGACCGGTTTGTCCGTCACGTTCGATGGACCGATGGATGAGGACATAGAAAGATCAATAATCACAGCCGCAAATTCGCTCGTCAATCCCTTTGCAGATAATCCTTTCGCTGACCCAAAATCAGGTGCGACGAATACCCGGACGGTATGGCAACCAGGTGCTCACCACGTTTCCCACACAGTTGCTGATAGCCTCTTCCGTGACTGGGACACATCTAGTGTGGCCGAAGGACCAACGGTGCCATCCAATGGCGCATCTGATATCGGTGCTGCATCACAGTCATCCTCATCGACTAGTCTCGGTTCCGGTGCAAGTGTCAACTACAACATTACCATTCGAAATTCAATAATTTCACCCAACTCAACCCTACGAGGAGCAACTCTCAATCAAGGTGGATCTAGAAACAGTGGCTCTCAGTGTTGATGAATAAATCCGCCTGTCTGACCAAGTAATTGCGCAGCGTCATCTGTATCTTAGATACCTCGCAAGGATGTAACTCTTTGACACGACATCTTTATGTTCAGAAATCACGATATGTAGTGAACGTATCACGCCTTTCCGTGGACCTACATATACTCACAAGCGCAAACATTCTCGTGTGGACGTGTTCTTGATAAAGCCTGGTTACATACATACGTGACAACGGCAGCTGGATGGATCTATTGGATAGTGCCTGGACTTGCAAGTGTCAATTTTTCAATTTACACATCTGACCGGTCAGATGTGTAAATTGAAAAATTGACCAAGCATGTGAAACATCTCCAACGGAGAACCGGGCTCTGAGCCAACTACATTAAAAGCCAAGCCTCATGGTAAATTTAGACATTGTGCATCCGCACATGAAGTATATTCCGAGAGATACTTTTCTCCTAAATCAATGCGTCTATATCACCCATAGCTTACTCATCGACGAATGTACTACTCCCAGTCGGGTTATGACGTGCTTTTGTTGGCCACCCCAAAATGGGCATCGTGAACTGTTGAGATTAATTGCCATCAAGACCACATGAGCCTAGACTTGGTCGATAGCTTGGACATAGTGATGACCTCAAGTCAACGTTCTCGCGTGCTTCAACGATGCGACAGATCACCCCATAAAGCGGTATTCTACGAAATCACTTTGTTGGATTTGAATTGAAATAGCAGCAAACCCGTGGTGAAATCTGGACATGTAGCCGCAGGTAGAGGCCTTGTGGCTGTCATCGATGGCCATGGTGAGTGAAGACGAAAAGGGGCGAGCGTCGATTGCGCGCTACATGCCTGCCAACACTCGGCAAGATATGGCCATATAAATATGGGGATGAAGTCGCTGTCGCACGCGAGAGGCGGCATGGAGGCGAAGTCCTGATGAAGGTGATGAGCGAAAAGCTGCGTAGAAGAGGAACATACATCGTTCGTGAACAACTGCAATAGCAGTTCTGAATTGTCTGTGTTTGTGCCCGCAATCGGCGGAAGGATCAGATGCGTCATTCAATTGTTGCGCCTGATAAGGGAATACGGTATCGTGATGTGGTCTATAATAGCTAGAAAAAGACGCACTGCACTTGCTTCCGTGTGATCTGCAGGATCTTTTCCACTACGGGAAGCAGCTTTATTCGGATGTCTGCGATCAGCACCCTTGGCAGACGATTTGGGCTGTAATGTTTGATGAGTCCCCACATACGAGCTCGAGGAACAACGAACCTGTTTTTTCACAACGGGCTTCGCGACCGCTCGCTAAGATAATGTATCAGACACACCACATTGAATCGTCTATCCAGGAAGAACACTCACTCGCACACGTGGACCTCCAGCCATCCGCGAAGGTACTTCGTTCGAGGCATCCACTCTTGCTGGTGACCGGGAACGAGATCGATGATTGGCATGTCGACGTGACTTTCCAGAACGTCGGTCGGACTCATGCAAAGCCAGGTCCTTGTTTCTGTTCATGATGCTTGTCTGCACCCACCTTTTAAATGCTTGAAGGCCTTGGAATGACCCGACATTGTTATCATGTTCCTTTGGGCGCCCAGCAGGGCCGAGCGGAGACGCCCCGTCTTCGCGGGAATGGCAAGATGCCGGGGACGACGGCTCCAGCAACGTCAACACAGAGAGGATAAGAATGTAGTGGTCACTAACCTCGTCAAAGTCGAACTGAGCGGCAGGGGTGTCTGATAGCACTTCAACCTAAGTCATTGTGAGAACCCGCTCGAAGGGGGACGAAGGATGAACTGATACCTCGAGGAGATTATCGTCACCATCTCCGTTGTGGGTCTCTGCATCAATGGGATTGGATTTCCCCGGTTGTTCCTGGCGTATGTGCACAATGGAGTCAACTGTCAGCGTAACACTCCCGGTGACGGAATGACAGAATCGTACCTCTATCGGTTGTTGTCCTTCACGAGTGGATGTCTAATGACTGTGTCAGTATGTGGGAAATGGAATAGGGAATGCATGAGTGATTACATGGAATGGGCCATACAACACTGGGAGAATATCTCCAAGCCCACATACGGTGATTTTACCGTCCATTCGTCCGGTTGCGAGGTAGCTGCTATCCGGGGAGAGAGCGATTGATTTTATGTTCTCACTGTCCTCGATGACAGGGACAATATGGGCCAGTGTTGATGTGTCGAGAAACGAGATGAAAGGGCCGGCATAGGCGGCAATAAATTTACCATTGGCTGCTAGAGCAATTGACTTGACATCTCCACCAGTGAGAATTTGTGATCGAGCAAACTGAGACCCTGTGGAAACATCGAAAGACTTGACTTTCCTGTCCTCTGATACGGCAAAAATGTGTCGACAGTCGTTTGACCATGCAAGTGGAGCAGCTGCGAAGAATAAATGTGCAGTAGTGTTGATGGTAATGAGCTCGTCACCGTTGCGACTGTCAAAGACACGGATTGAACCTGCATAGCAGGCGGTGGCGACGCGCTCGCCAGTTGGGGAGAATTTAGCTCCAGTGACGTGATTGGCATGTTGCAGGGGGCCTACGAGTCTCTTGCCAGTTGTGATGCTCCATATGTTTGCTTTGTTGTCACCCTTTCCAGTCCCGGTCGCAAACATGGTCGAATCTGGGGAGACGTCAACCATACACACCAAGTTTCCACCTTCCACGTCGATGACCTTTTCATGCATCTCCGCACCCCACACACTTGCCCCTTCGTCAGTCCCATATACTATCCATTTGTGATCCTTCGCCACAGAAATAGCGTGTAT
>JBBPSX010000419.1:0-12927 GCA_038093815.1 Neoboletus cf. brunneissimus | reverse complement strand
CTTCTTGGGTTGTCCCCCTTTATCAGGGGTCCGGCCCTGTTGTTCTTTCTTTTGGGGTTCATTTCCACCCCTCCAGTCTTTCTTCTGGTTGAAGTTTTGCAACTTCTGTTTTCAGCGATAAAGGGTATTGCCTTTCTGGAAATACTTGGGTTTTTCCCCTTGCATTGTCGCAGGCTTATTATTGCCCTTTCTATTATACGAGTTATCCTTTGTCTTATGAGGTTTTCCTCCAGGGTTATGACCCGACTTTGCTAAAAGGCTTATCGCCTTCTGCACAGTTTCTATCCGCTGCACCTCCTCAAGGACTTCTTCTATCGTCAAGTGTTCAGCAGATATTCCACACACTTCGAATATCATTTTCATGATCGAGTGGAGTAACCCATGTATATATTTCCATTTGAATGAATAATCGTCAGGTGGTTGAACCATCCAATATGCCCGATGATGTAAGTCATTATAATACACAAGAGCTCCCTTTTCTGGGTCAAACCTTGTCCGATCGTATTGATCGGCGGCGTTCTGAGCAGACACCTCATGGACAAATCATTTGAATAATCCACATATAAGGTCTTCAAATGACCAGTAATCAATCCTTTGTTCTGGGGATTCAATCTCCTGATTATACCACTCAGAGGCTATTCCCTCCAGAAATAATCCAGCGTAGAGGACTTGATCCTCGTTCCGGTCTGGTCCGGTTATTTTAAAAGTACGAAAGTACTTCAGTAACTGGCTAACCCAGTCATTGAACTTCTCGAGGTCATCTTGACCTCCATATTTACTAGGTTTCAGTGGGTTCATCACCTTTATCTCAGGCCCCAATGGGCCCATTGGTTGACTGACCTGCTCTTCTATGCGGCGCATATATCTGCGCTGCATATAATCTCGGTACCTAGTATTTCCTGGGATATATTCCCTCAGATAATTCCTTTGTGGGGGATTACCCCATTGGTCCTCACCCTGATCCTCATCGGGATCTTCATCAGGATCATTGTCATCAGGATCCCCTCCTGGAGGATCTCTTCTTGGAGGTCCTCCTCCAGGAGGGCCTCTTTTGGGAGGGCCCCTACCGGGGAGTTCATTTCCTCTTGATCTTCTCTCTAGAGGTGGACCTCTCCCATTTCCCTGACAATGGGGTCTTTGCGCTATTTCATCGTCACTGCTCTCATTATCAGGGGGTTCTCCATCATCCCAATGTACCACAACAGGGATTTCTTCCCCAGGGGCATTTGCCCTATTCCTCGCCATCTGTTGGAGGATGGTGGCTCCATACCTTGACCCATACATGTGGCAAATGATGTCCGAGTCTTGTCCAGATAGATAATCTGGGCGATTGGGCATATCTGGGGCTAATCCCCTCTGGCGACATTTTTCACCTTTATCTATAATCTTCAAGGGGCCTTCTCCCTCTGGTTCTTGTTTTATCATTGTATCAACACCTGGGCTCCCAGCCCAGCTGGTCAATCTGTTATCAGTCTCCCTTGCAAGGGCGGCCATTAGACGTTTGACTTTTAGGGCCTGGTGATGGCCGGGTTCTACCCCATAATTGTGGAAGTCAGAGGGCCCTTGCCCATATTCGATCCACTGATTTTGTAGGTCTTCAAGGAACTCATTTACTGTCGCTAATGCAACTTGGGAATCCATGGGGACCTGTGGATCTCTCCACATAGGAGCTGTTACATTTCAACCGGGTGGCTGGGCACATAGACCTGGTAGCATCTTCTAGTCAAGGAAGTCCTGACGGGGGCATCAGACAGCAGTAGAAGATGATCAGAGGATGGCATTGGACATGGTGCGAAGTACAGGTGCTACAACACGAGGGGAAGTCCAGGGGATCAAGTATGAGGTAAGACCAGGTAAGATCAAGGTAAAGAACCAATGTACTAAGAGGTCCAGTATATAAGTAAGTGAATCAAGAGGAGCCTGAATGTGGGCCAAGGGCATGGGCGGAGGGTGAGGATGTCAGAAGGATGCACAAGCCAAGGTGACGAGTGTGAAATGTCTAAGGTAAAGGCTGCGTAAGCGGGGGTGAAGGGTGAACTACAGCATGACATTGGTAAGACGCATGACTGGGGTGGAGGGTGTGCCAATAGCACCAGTGGTAAGGTAAATGAAGGACGGCAAGGTAAATAAGAACAAGGAAAAGCGTACGAGGGCACCAGGGGGAGATCCTGGGCAGATGTGAGGACAAACAACGGTGATGGGGGAGATCCCCAGATGTGACCAGTAAAGGTCTAAGGTGACAGGAGAGTAGGGCATTCCTGGGTAGGCACGGGAACGGGTCTATGGTGGAGGATAGGGTGGAGGAAGTAACTTGGAGTGGGGACGAGGGTGGAGGATGAAGAATCCGAGTGGAGTCTAGTCGTTAGATCAAGCAAGGGGGTCACGTTAGGGACGATGACAGCCTCCCTAGGCGAGGAGGGATGAGGATGAGGGGCAAGGTACAAGTGTTCAGACGGTGTTCACAGGTGTGAGACAGGGGCTAGAGCCGAAAAAGGGATAGGGGCTAGGTGAGTTGTAACAGGAGCTGTTGCCTCTGTATAAACTTGCACTAAGGGACTTTCGTTCCTTGCAAATGGGTCGTGTTTGATCGTGAGTCTAGTAGACTCAACATCGGAGCACTGTGGGGTTAATGGACTCATTATGGTCCTGGATCCAGTATCTGTTGTACCCTGTACAACTCCTTCGATGGCGCTCATTGTAGGTGGGTTCAGAAGATCTCCCAAGCTCTGTCCTACTTCTCCAATCTCACTACTTGGAGCGGTAGCTCCTTTTCTAGCTTTCTTCATCTGTTTTTTTCCGTCGGGGGGTTCTCTTGGGGATTGTCATCCAATGTCCTTTGGAGGCAGGTTTTTCTCGTCTCCAGGCAGTTTTCCCACCATTACCCGTGCTTGACTACGGGTTACTGTGCGGCTCATTGTCGCGAATCGAAGTTTATGAACTTCAAAAAATTATAAGGTGGTGAATCTACCTGATTACTCAGAATCACACAAGTGAAGTGAACCATTATGGAATTCGCAAGATGATGTGTAGAGTATTATAGAGGTAGAATGGGGCCGTCGTCAAGACAGCCCCTTATTATAAGTATGCTACTACGATACATATGATATAACAATCACATGTACCAGACTAATGTACTACACTACTTATGGGCCTATTGACCCCTAACATCATGACTGAGTTACAATAGGAGTTTCAATTCTTCTTGAACACAAACCACAACCATCAGTCCCAACCCCAGGTATGTAGTTGTAGGGCCCTTTCTCCCTTGGTACAGTGCTCATCGCACTACATCCTGTTATACGAGGCTACTTGATCCTCTTGACAACTAAAGTATCTACCAATCCAGTTTATCTCTGCTGTATATAAACTCTTAGAATACCTCCTATAAGTACTTAGCTCGAATATCAACTTTGACACCAGATTCCAATCCTCTGAGTCTCATTGTCATCTCCTCCACTTCATTCTGAAATCTGAGGCAACTATGATCAGTAAGGGTGCACCACACAAGATGAAGCCAAACACCTCAACCCCTCCAAAACTCCAGAATGTTGGAGTTAACCCTAGGAGTCTGGC
Source organism: Neoboletus cf. brunneissimus (assembly GCA_038093815.1). NCBI lineage: Eukaryota > Fungi > Basidiomycota > Agaricomycetes > Boletales > Boletaceae > Neoboletus > Neoboletus cf. brunneissimus. The sequence continues at coordinate 9,354 of JBBPSX010000419.1, read as the reverse complement.
ATGATCCTAACAAACACCTGCAGTTCCCTATTCATTTATCCTTGGCTGCTTCCTCAATAAAAACCAGCATATTTGGGTCAGGCACCTCTGCAGCAACACAATTCATATACAATGCACATGTCTCTTCATTCTGCTCCACAGCAGCAGATGACACTACTCTTTGGGTAATACCAAGACATTGGAGGGTTTAAAGAAGGATAGGAATGGTGACATGTTTGCAGCACTTGATCCAAAGCTCCTGCTGGAGCTTGTCGAGATATATGATACTTGTTACAGTTCGACCTAGGGGTGGGTGACCATAGACCCGAAAGGTAGAAGCTTGAGGATAAGAGGTGGGGGCAAAGGCAAAGACAAGGTGCAAAGGGGGTGTTAAGAGATGAGGGTGCAGATGGAGGTGTGGATCAAGGGTCCAAGGCCTCAGTCAACTCAGGTCAATAGCCTTGTTGTTGAGTACTAAGGAATGCAAGGAACTAAGCCGGTCTAGTGACAGGTGAAGTGGGATTGCACAAGGGTGAGCTTCAAGGTGTAGATTCGGGAAGCTAAGCTAGGGTACAAGAGCACAAGCTAGCTGTTTAAATAATGTACCCTGCTGTGCACAGACCGAGCCAGGAATGGTAGGTATAGGACGAAGGGGAGAGGGTGTGCATGGTGCCCGAGCGGGGGTACTGTTACAACTCATCCTAAGCCCCTATCCTTTTTCGGTCTAACCCCTGTCTCACACCTGTGAGAACCGCCTATACACTTGTACCTCGCCCCTCATCCTCGTCCCTCCTCGCCTAGGGAACCCATTGTCACCTCTAACGTGAACCCCTCGCTTGGTCTAACGACCCGACACCACTCGGACTCTCCGTCGCCCGTCCTCGTCCCCACTCTGAGTTACCTCCTCCGCCCTACCCTCTGCCATAGACCCGTTCCCGTGTCTATCCAGGAACGCCCTACTATCCCGTCACCATTGGACCTTCACCGGTCACATCTGGGGATCTTCCCCATCACCGTCATTTGTCCTCGCATCTACCCAGGATCTTCCCCTGGCGCCCCGTACGCTTTCTCTTGTTCTTATTCACCTTGATGTTCTTCATTTACCCTACCGTTGGTGCCTTCGGCACACCCCCTTCGCCCTAGTCATGCGTCCTACCGACGTCATGCTGTAGTTCTCCCCTTTACCCCGCTTACGCGGCCCCCACCCTCGCTTACTTCACACCTGGCACTTTAGCTTGCGCGTCCTTTTGACGTCCCTGCCCTTTGCCCACACCCTTGACCCACATTTGGGCTCCTCTTGATTCATACTACTTATATACTGGACCTTTAGTAGCTTATTCCCCATTTTCGTCTTGCCTGGTATTCCCCTAGTACCTTGCACTTCGGACCCTGGACTTCCCCTAGCGTTGTAGCACACGTACTTCGCACCTTGACAATGTCCATCCCTTGATCATCTTCTGCTGTTGTCTGGCGCCCCCGTCAGGACTTCCTCGATCAGAAGATGCCACCAGGCCTACGTCTCCGGCCTCCTGGTTGGAACGTAACAGGTACTACAGCAAGGGCACGAGATGGAACGGAATGGAGGCAATAGCTGGAGATGAAGAGCGGAAATGAAAGGGGCGCTGCCTGGGGCGGAAGGGAAGGGTTCGAAGAAGAACCTGGGCTAGGCTGTGTGGTTTAGGATTTAAATGAAAGGGGTTGTGACCGACTGTGACTAATGGGTGCGCGAGATGTAAGAAGCATAGGTGGGACTAAGGCGAGCGAAGGAAAAAGAGGGAAAACAGGTTGACATAGGAGTGAATCGTAACATTACCCCCAAGTTATCCTTCAAGCCACTGGCGAAGAAATCCTAGTAGAGGTCGGCCAACCCACTGTAGAGGGAGCCAGTAATGTTGCCCCAGGCGATGTCATCGTTGTTGTCGTATTCAAAGATAGGGGGGCATGGGGGCGTAGGTAGGGAACAGCGAGGGGGTGCAGGGGTGGGCTGATGACGAGGGCGAGAGGAGGTGGAATGAGGTGGTGGTACTAGATGAGGTGGGGTGGCAGCAGAAGACGAGGATGAGTAGGTACGACGCGAGGATGAAGATGTTGTCAAAGATAATTGAGAGGAGTTGATACGTTGGTAAAGTGAGCAACAGGAGCTGTAGTGGCCTGGGGTCCAGCAAAGGCAGTGTGGGCATTGATAGTACAAGGGTGAGAAGGGGGGAGGGCTGCATGTCCTTCGTGTCCAGTCCAGTGGGCTTCCACTCACTCCATGAAGTGGATTTCATCGTCATTCAGTGGGGAGGATGAAGCAGAGGGAACGTCGGGAGCAAGGATGGAAAAGGTGTTATGACTCTCAGGGATGAGGTCTAAAACACTGGCCAGATCCTGCCTTATGACAACACGCCAATGCCAAGCGATGAGAGATGTGAGACGAGATGGGATAGCCAAGTTCCAGGTTATAACTGTTAGAGCTCCAATGAGGCTACAAGGCAAGAGACACGCTCAGCCCACTAGTAACCCCTGAAAGCCAGAAACAAAGTGGATTAGACTGGGGTTTCCAGCCGCAGTGTGTCTACTTTATATATGTTACATGAATGAGCACGGACCATGCTTGGCGTGAGAGTATTACAGATATTGATGAGTATCGTGAGAGAAATGAGTAAGAAAAAAGCAGCATGTGAGAGAAGAGCGGAAATTAATAACACGTGCTGGTGATGTCATGGGTCTAGACCTGGTCACGTGTTTGTTCCCATGGTCACGTGCATGCATCGAGAAGAAGTGAAGGTAAAGTGTTGTGTAGAGTGTTTAAGTTAAAAATGAAAAATGAGGTATATAATATTACAAAAGGTGGCAAGTTCGGTAGCATAGCGTTTAATCTCCTTTAAGAATTCTAACATGCCAAGTTGATACATGGCCATGATGAGGTTTCCCTCAAGTTCCTCGGTGATCTGGTCGATTTGTAACTCGAGGATGATAACATGGGCGCTGGCAGAGGAGTTGGGGTGTGCGGTGAGGAGGTGGAGATGGGAGTACTGCAGGTATGCTTTATATAGGGTCCAAAGGGGAGAGCAGAGGTCGAGGTGGGAGGAGACGGAGACCATAAAACAGGAGTGTTACGGTTGCGTAACAGAGTGTACTCGCAATTCATACTTATCACTTTCTTCTCAGTTTCTCAGTCATGTGACTAGATCACGTGCACACCCACGTCTAACTTATTTCTTTTCACCTTTCTCTAGGAGACAACGGACTCCATGCAATTCTGAGATACCCCTTGAGGGTCATGTGACAAGGTCATGTGCTAGCCCAGATCTCAGATGGACACTTTATCTATATTAGGTTATATTCATTTCTCACGTTCATCTCCGTTATGATTCTCTTCCATTCTGCCACACCATGTGTGCACCTCATGTCTTTCATTTCTGCCTAGCTTCCATTCTACATGCATATGCCTCATGTATTTAATTACCGTTCACCCTATGCCCTAGATTGTAGATTCGATCACAACATGTACACATAGTTTAGTTTGCTATATAAACCCAGAGGGCTACGGCTGGTATCCCTAGTCTAGTTCTCTTGGGAATTCACCTCCAAAGAGATCCTCTCAGTCCTCTCCCCTTCCTTGTTAGGTTTTAGTTGATTTGCCTAAGCCTTGCTTTGGGCCATTTCAGGGAGTCACGAAGGAGGGTGCATAACTGTTGGAGTGCCTCCCCGTCAGGGAGGTCATCCCGGAGGCAATGGGTGAAGATGGGGAGGTCTACTGAGACGATTGTTGCGGGAGTAGCAGGGCCTACAAGAGGAGCAGGAGGGGAGTGGTGAGGGGGAGGAGAAGGAGAGCCCCAGCCAGGAGAAGCGATGTGGGATGAAGGCATGGATATGTCCTCGACAAAGGGTATAGGATCGTAAAGAGTAGAAGAAGGAGTAGGCAAGGCAATTGTCAGCAAAGTGATCGAGGAGACAGAAGAGGGGGTGACGAAAACTGGGATGGTGGCGGGGTAGTAGTCATCGGAGGGAACGTCAGAGCAGGGCATAGCGGTTGATGGGCGGTTGATGGATTCAGGTGCGAGAGGAAGAACTGGAGGGGAAGTGTCTCAGGTGTTGTTTTTTATAATCAAAAAGGGCGGCCTTCAAATGTTTGAGATCACGCTCGGGGACCCAAGAGTCTTCTTCCACAGTATACCCTTTCCAACGTATCAAATATGAGCAGAAGCGGGTGGAGCCTCGGTACTTTAGAATCTTCTTGATTTTGTATTCCTCTTCACTGTCTACAAGGTCCAGTGGCGGAGCAGGAAAATTGGGGCCATGCACAGAGTTTTCCTTGTACAGGGTTAATAGGGAGGCATGGAAGATGGGGTGTATCTTCCAGGTAGAGGGGATGCAAAGGCAGTAGATGATAGGGGAGAGAGTTTCGGTGATGACGAAGGGTCCTTCCTGTTTAGGTGTGAATTTGGGGTTAATGACCAATCATTTCAAATTGTGGGCTTTGAGCCAAACCTTATCTCTCTTTTTAAAAGATTTAAACTTCCTCCGGTTGCGTGATGTCATTACTTGGCATGCAAGTTCATGGGCTGCTAGGGCCTCATCATGGGCAGCTGTCAAGTTCTTGATACGGGAGGCAACTGCAGGTAGGGAGGTTTCAGAGATGACCAATGGTAGGGCATGGGGTTCATAGCCCATTATGAGGTAGAACAGAGATTGGTTGGTGACGGAATGGGGGTGGTGGTTGTGGGTGAATTCAGCATTGGCGATTGAGTCAGCCCAGGTTGTAGGGTGTGCTCCACAAAAGATCCGAAGGTAGGTCTTGACCTCTTAGTTGACACGTTTGGTTTCTTCATCTATTTGAGAGTGATAGGCGGTGGAGAGGGCGAGGTTGTAGTTAAGGAGTTTTCCGAGTTCTCTGGCGAATGCCGAGGCAAATTGAGGTCCCCGATCAGAGATAACTTTGTCAAAAAGGCCAAAGCATTTGTAAACAGAGAGAAAAAAGAGTATGGCGATGCCCTCCACTGTCACGGTTTTATTAGTGGGGCAGAGAATCACCTCCTTAGTAAGCCCATGGTCGATCACGACCAAAAGAGAATCAAAACCCCTGGACAGGGGGAGGTCGGTAATGAGATCACAGGAGATTTGCTGGAAGGGGCGGGTACAGGTCAAGCAGATAGGGGTGAGTGGGGGAACGGTGGGGTGAGTGTTCGATTTGTTTTGCTGACAGGTGGCACATCCTTCAATGTAGTGGCGAACATAGGAGGCCAGGCCAGGCCACCAAAACTCAGATGCAACAAGTTGGCGGGTTTTAAGGTAGCCTGGGTGGCCCATGAATGCGTGGTTGTGACAGTGTTGGAGAATAGAGCGATAAAGGGAGGAGTTAGCAGGGATATAGATTTGACCGTTATAAGTAAGAACACCTTCAAGCAGTTGCCAAGGGGAGGTGTGAGAACGAAGGAAGGCAGGGGTGTCCTGGGAGAGAGATTGAAGTGCTTGAAGGGCACAGGGATCGTCTTTTGAGGCAGTCTTAATGCAATCGGAGAGGGCGGTGTCGATGAGGTGGACAAAAAGGGAGGGGGACAGGAGGGTAACACCTTGATTATCTGTATCACGAGGGAGATGATCTGGTTAGCGTGAGAGGGTGTCAGGCCCAGCGAGTTGAGATCCCGGGACATGGACAATTTTGAGGTTGAAGTTGGCAAGGTCGAGGAGCCAGTGTGCCTGGCGATGGTTGAGGGTCTGGGGGGATCAGAAGTAGGTGAGGTTTTTGTGGTCAGTGAAGACCTGAACTGGAAAAGGGAAGCCATGGAGGTAGTGGCACCAGGCTTTGAGGGCACGGATGACCGCGAGGAGTTCTCTGTCATAAATGTCATAGTTGTGCTCAGCAGGGATAAATGACTGAGAGAGATAGGAGCAGGGGTGCCAGTCACTGTTTGAGTCGGTTTGGAGGAGGATAGCTCCAGACGCGTACTTGGATGCATCGGTGGCAATGGCAAAGGGAGCAGATCTTGCCAGTCTTAAGGTTTTCATCTAGGAAGGCTTCTGCCATGAGTCGTTCTTCCAGGGCAAGGGGATAGGCTTTGGTGATCTTGGGTATGAAGACCTCGTCAAGGTTGATCTCGTGATCATAGGGGCGGGGTGGTGGCATGGCGGTGGCCTCTTCGTCGAAGACAGAGGCGAACTGGCAATATTCAGGAGGGAGTACAATGGGTTTCTTTGCAGCTTCAGCTGCTATGGCTAGGTCAGTGGTGGTGGTCAGTTTTCGGACGAGGAGGAAGTCCCTGGAGATAAAGTGGGATCCGCATTTGAGGATGCGGTTGACAGCGTATTTTGTGTAGGTTGCTCTGATTCACTTGTTTTCGGAGAGGTGATTGAGGTAGGAGTAGAGGTGAGAGTCTTCGGATGGGGTGGTGTGGACATGCCTCCAGAGACGAGGAGGTTCTGGGCAGTGGAATTTAGAATCATGGCGATGGGTGTCCGTTACTTGGGCAAGGAAGAGTTCTTCGGACTGGTCGATAGATTCATCAAGGCGGATGGTGGGGATGGCCCAGTCAATGGTTGGGTTGGCAGAGCAGAGCCAGGAAAGGCCAAGGATGAGGTTTTTATGCCCACAGTTCATAACGTGGAAGGTCACTCGTTGGGCAATACCTTCAATGTTGACGAAGAGGTTGGCGGTGAATTTGATCACTCCATCCTTGTTGTAGGAGGCGTCGACATTTCAGACAAGGATGGATTCTTTGAGACGTTGGATAGGGAGGTGGTTTTTGTGGACGAAGTCCCAGTTGATGCAGGAGATGTCTGCACCACTGTCGATGAGGACTCAGGTTTCGACGGCTTTCAGGGTGTGCGAGGGTACGATGACTTGAACAGAGATTTGCATTTTCTTAGAAATATCTCGTACTAGTACAGAGGCACAAGAGGAAGTAGGGGAAGGAGGCATTGAAGCTGCTTTCCCATTTAAAAACCCAAGGAGGTGTAGTGGACCTGACGTACAGTCGGGGTATCTTCATCGTCATCCTCACAATCAATCAGGTTTGGGATGTCGTCCTTCTCCTTCCCCTTGCCCTTATTCTTGGTTTCCTCGGCCACAGTGTTCACCTACTTGCGAGGGGAGGTAAAATGGGGGTATTGAGCGGACCCGTGACCTGATTTGCAGCAATGGAAGCAGAGTTTCTTCTCGATACAGTGCTTCTTGATGGTCGGGGTCATCTTTTCGACTTTGATGGCCGAGGTATCCATCGCATTGGGGTCTTTCCTAGGAGCGGGGGTAGAAGAGAAGAATTGGTAGTTCTGTCGAGAGGGTTGTAGGTTTCATTTGGCGATTTCATCGGCTCGTTCCCACTGTGTTTGGAAGTGGACAGCCTTTGAGTACCAATCAGCGATGGTGGTGGGGACAGTGTCGAGAGCCATGATGTGTCTCATCATAGAAGTGGGGATCTCTGCGGCGAAGTATCCGATGAGGACGTTGTCGTCCTTAATGGTGGCTTGTTGGACTCTTCCTCGGAACTCAGCGATGTAGGTGGAGAGGGAGGGGTCGAAGGTTCTATCCTTTTTCAACATCATCCGGGTGGTAGAGAGCCAGGCTATGGCATTCCCAACAGTGTCCTGGTGTCAGAAGGCTTTGTAAAACTCGGTGCCAAAGTCAGCGAAGGTTCCAAAGGTTACAGTGGTGGGGGTGATGGCATTCCAGCAGAAGGCTTTCGCCCAGGTCTTAGCAGTCCCTTCTGTCATGTAGGAGAGGGCGAATGCGACTTTCTTGTTTTCAGTGTTGTAAACATCAGCATTGACAAGGAGGTAGAACTGGACGGTGTCCATCCATGCTTCCAACTTTTTGTAGTCTCCATCGAAGGCCTTGGGGGTTCCGATGCGAAGTTCAATGGGTTTGGTCAAGGACATTGTAGAGAACGGGGGAGGAACGGGTGGTCGAGTGACAGTGGGTGGATGGTGTGAGGTGGAGGAGGGGGAAGCCGGAAGAGGGAAGATGGGTTGGGTGGCAATCGGAGTGGGTGAAGGTGGGATTGGTTCTCGGGGAAGGGAGAGCTGAGTGGAAAGTTGGTGGCTTAGGAAGAGGCTAGAGTGTTCCTCTTCTTCATCAGGGATGGGAACGTCGGGGTCGGTGGATTGTTCCGACTCTTCTCCTGAGTGAGGACCTTCTTCAGTGTCGTATGAGAAGTCCAAGTAGGTGGCATGCCACCCGTAGTCATTGGAGGGGTGGGAAATGGTGGGCGGTTTACGATGATAGTAACCACAGTGGAAAGAGCTTAGCTTTTGTTATGGTTCAACCTAGGGGTGGGCGACCATAGACCCAAAAGGTAAAAGCTCGAGGATAAGAGGTGGGGGCAAAGGCAAAAACAAGGTGCAAAGGGGGTGTCAAGAGATGAGGGCGCAGATGGAGATGTGGATCAAGGATCCAAGGCCTCAGTCGACTCAGGTCAATAGCCTTGTTGTTGAGTATTAAGGAATGTGAGGAACTAAGCCAGTCCAGTGACAGGTGAAGTGGGATTGCACAAGGGTGAGCTTCAAGGTGTAGATTCAGGAAGCTAAGCTAGGGTACAAGAGCGCAAGCTAGCTGTTTAAATAATGTACCCTGCTGTGCACAGACCGAGCCAGGAATGGTAGGTATAGGATGAAGGGGAGAGGGTGCGCATGGTATCCGAGCAGGGGTACTACAGCAAGGGCACGAGATGGAACAGAATGGAGGCAATAGCTGGAGATGAAGAGCAGAAATGAAAGAGGCGCTGCCTGGGGCGGAAGGGAAGGGTTCGAAGAAGAACCTGGGCTAGGCTATGTGGTTTAGGATTTGAATGAAAGGGGTTGTGACCGACTGTGACTAATGGGTGCATGAGATGTAAGAAGCATAGGTGGGACTAAGGTGAGTGAAGAAAAAAGAGGGAAAACAGGTTGACATAGGAGTGAATTGTAACAGTACTGTGATGCTGAATAACAGTGGATATGAACTCAATGTCTGCAGAGCTGAGTATACATGGGCCCTGGTGAGACAAGAGTATCCACAAGGATTAGTAACAGTGCCATATTTTGAGTACAGTGAGAGGGATTTGTATATGAGGGATTTCCTGATGCCTAGGATGTGACAGATGTCTTTGACAGTCTGGTTTGCATTGTGGAGGAGCAGGATCTGGGCTTTGACATTGTCAAACACAATTCAGTGGTGCACAGGCATATGGTGGATACAGTAGCAATGAACCATGCTTACTTCAGCCAGCTATTGGCCCACTCAGCTGTGCCCAGGGTCCTTGCCCGGTTGTCTCCGAGGCACGACTTTCGAGAATGTTTTCCACATAGTTATGAAAACTGCTGTAAATAACTGCTGAGTGTTGCAGGAAGCACCACAGCACTGCAATATAGCCTAAGCCCCCTAAATTAGAGGTAAGCAACCAGGTATGTATATTA